>APFE030286202.1:0-30148 GCA_000404065.3 Pinus taeda
TCCCCCTAAGAGTGGTAGATGTGGAGTTAAGATGGATATAGGTTGGTTCTTATGATAATGAAGATATTAAATAGACTTGGGAAATTATATTGTAAAAACATCTTAAGGTGAATGGTTAAAGCTACATTTAGTCACTTCACAAAATTTAGTAAAAAATACCAATATCTCCATTAATATTGGTTTTTAACCTTTTCTAATTTCACAAAGAAAATTCAAAACAATGAAAGCTTATCACTCTTTTTGCATCACCCTGGCAGAAGATTTATCACCATTTTTCAAACATTCTCAATATGATATCTTCATGGAAAAGTTTAGGTACTGATTTTGGATTAGTTGTTTGAAAAATAAGCTAGTTTGTACAACCCTTCATCTTCTGTGTTATTCTTAGTTTGTCCTAATGATCTGTAGGGGTTGGAGCCACTGCACCATATTTTCCTAAAAGGTGGAGATTATTCACCAAAAAGGAAATTAATCTACATGTTACAATGCTGTTAAAAAATGCGAGACCTATGAGGGTAGTGAATTATGCTAATAAGAAATTTAGATTGGGAGAGATGTAATTAAATTTTATTATTTAATTGAAGATTTTCAATTAAAATAATATTAAATCTACATTTATATATTCATATATTGATTGAAAGATTCTCACAATGGTCACTTCTTTCAATTAGATCCCCTTCAAGCATTTGGGATACCTAATACTTTCTTATATAATATAGTTGGGGCTTGATACTTATTGGCATGTTGGGGTAAACAAACTTGATGTGTTTTTTTTTATCTAGCAGTTGGAGTCTATGGAATGATAAAGAAGTTTGATAACTTGAAAAAGGTGGTAGCTTGACAAAAGTTGTAGAGAAAAGATTAATCTCTCCTACCTTGACAGAACTCATTGCCAATATCAACACCTACAAGAACTTTGTTGTGGAATATTATCAAAACTAATAGAAGGATATGAAAGAGTATATTGTAAGAACCTTGATAAACATGACCATTGAAACTCGGAACATTATTTGTAGGAAGATAAAATTATGTTTCTTTTTTCCAAACATGTATGTTAGTATATTACAGTTTAATGAATATGTTTTCTTATTATCATATATGGTTTCATACTTTAACAAACATTCACCAAGACTTCACATGTTTTATTATTCAGTTAAAGATTTGCCAAGACCTTAACAAGATTTTATAATTCAGTGAAAGATTCTCCATCACTGTACAAAGATAATATAATCTGGTGAGAGATTCACCAAAAAACTATATATACATATTATATTATTGATAAAGTCGCCTCCCATTTTTCCTATGTATCATGGGGATTAGCCCATTTATTATACATATAAATTTAGGGTGGTTCTTAAAATTTTCCCTGCCACTATTCATGAAGGAACATTTCAAATTTGACAATTTGAAGACCATGGATGAAGTTATACAAACGACTCGTATAAGCTATCAACAAAACAAACAAAAGGGTGATGGAGGAAAGAGATGGACTAATAAAAACAGAATTGAGATGGACTGATAAAAATGAAATTAATTTTTGCCTCTAGGAGCAATGGAAATAAGGTTGCTATCAACAAAGGACCCCATAAAGGTCAACCAATTAGAAATATGAACAGAAATTAGCATATATTCAAATTTTGAAGTGAGTCCAAGATGAATGAATTGTCTAGTAAAACTAAAGTGGAAACAGCAACTAGACCCCCAGTATAGTGTTGGGGATGTGGAGGACCACATTATGTTAAAAAATGTTTGTACCATAAGGGAACTCGTCAAGTTATGTAGATTCAAGAAGCATCAATTGTAGGAGAAGTGGCGAGGAGTATTCCTAAATCAACGTTTCCATTGAAGATCATCAGGCGGAATACCAACTAACAATGGTGGAATTCGAAGGTAAGATCTTCAACCAAACTATATCTATTTTGATTGATCCAGCAACTACTTTGAGTTATATAAGTCCAAAAGTGGTTGAACAATGTCATTTACAAGTTGTGAAATTTAAAAACCCTTGGCTAGTATAACTCACCACAGGAGCAAGGAGAAGGGTGCTGGCTAAAGTCAATAATTTCCCTATAAAGCTAGTAGGTCAGCCTATTATGGAAAACCAGAATGTCTTACCTTTAGGATCATATGATATCCTAATATGTATGGACTGACTAGAGAAACATTGGTCCCTAATTAATTGTAAAGACAAAACTATTAATTACATGGATGAAGAGGGTATGAGATAAGGAATTTAGGGTATGCAAAGACCAATGAAAGTAAGACTAGTAAAAACTTCTAAATTAGCAAAATATATTTGAAAAGGATGTCATATTTATGCAATACAGGTGGGGCATATCAATTCAACGAAAAAAACTGGTACTTTAGAAAATATACCCGTGATACAGAACTTTCCAGATGTATTTCCTGAGGAGATTCTGGGACTTCCTCCAAAGAGGAATATAGATTTTACTATTGAGCTAATCCCTAGAGTTACCCAAGTATCCCAAGCCCCTTATCACATGAGCGTACCAGAACAAACCGAATTGAAAATGTGGTTACAGGAATCACTTGATAAAAAGTATATATGCCCAAGTTTCACACCTTTGAGAGCTCTCATACTCTTGGTCAAGAAGAAAGATAGAATCTTACAAATGTGCATTGATTACCGATAACTAAATAAGTTGATAGTTAAGAATAAATACCCTTTGCCTCGTATTGATGAATTGTTTGACCAAGTAAAGGGAGCAACCATATTTTCAAAGATTGATATTTGCTGAGGGTACCATCAAATTATAATAAAGGAAGAAGATATCGCCAAAACAACCTTTAGAACTCACTATGAGAATTACAAGTTCTTTGTGTTGTAATTCAAGATAACTAACACCCTTGCGACCTTTGTGTGTCTAATGAAGAATGTTTTTCGTCAATATTTGGATAAGTTTGTTCTGATATTTATTGATGATATATTGATCTATTCCTGAAATATAAAAGAACGGAAGGAGCACTTACAAATTGGCCTACAAACCTTCAGGGAGCATCAATTGTATGCCAAGTATAGTAAATGTGATTTCTTTAAAGAAGAAATTTAGTATTTAGGACATATCATTAGCAAGGATGGGATTTTTGTGGACCTAGAGAAAATAGAAACCATAATCGAATGGCCAGTACCAAAGAATGTAGCTGATATAAGATCATTCGTGGGCCTGGTCAGATACTATAGGATATTTGTTGAAGCATTCTCCAAGGTTGCATACCCCATTAGCCATTTGCAAAAGAAAGGGAAAACCTTCACTTGGACAACAAACTATCAAAAAGGTTTTGAATAGTTGAAGCACTTGCTTACTACCACACCTATTTAAAGTATTGCAGACCCAAATAAAGAATATGTCGATTGTATTGATTCTAGCAAGGAAGGTTTTGGCGGTGTAATAATGCAAGAGGGAAGAGTTATTGCTTATGAGTCTCATAAACTTAATGAGCATGAACAAAAGTATTCAGCTTCCAATTTCAAGCTAAAAACAGTAATGTACGCATTAAAAATGTGGTGACATTACTTATTCGATAAGAAGTTTTTATTAATGATAGATCATCATAGTTTAACTAACTATTTCAAGCAACCTACCCTGAATGCTAGACAAGTCCGCTGGGTCGATTTCATGAGAAAAATTGACTTTGAAGTCTCTTTTATTGAAGTTCATACCACTTCTAAAGAGAAGATTAAAGAAGGAGCAATACAATATCCTGAATATAAAATTTAATGGAAGCAAGCTAAAAATATGAACAACAAACAACATCTAGGGTATGAGGAATGTATGTACCAAACCACAAAAATATTAAAGAATTAATTTTAGACGAATACCATAAAAATCCTTGTGCAGACCATCCCAAATATCATAAAGTAATCACTACACTTAGAAAGGAATATTTTTGGCCCGGTATGAAGAAAGAGGTGGCTGAATATTTGGTTCACTGCTTGGAGTATCAACAAGTGAAAGCAGAACACCAACACCCAGCTGGGCTACTCTACCCATTGCCTATTCTAGAATGGGAATTGGAAACTATTTCCATTGGTTTTATTACATGACTACCTAAGACTAAAAAGTAGACTGACTCAATAATGGTGGTAATAGATAAGTTAAGCAATTCTGCTCACTTTATACCAGTACAGTCTACTTTTAAGGATTTCAAATTGCAAACATATTCATGAAAAATATTTTTAAACTACACAAAATACCGAGGGTTATAATCTCCGACCATGATGTAAATTTACATCAGCTTTTTAGAAAGCCTTATTTGGAGGTTTAGTCACAAAACTGCATTCTATCACTACCTATCACCCTCACACGGATGGGCATACTATGAGAGTGAATCAAATAATGGAATATATGTTGCGGACTTATGTAATGTAGCAACTATCTAAATGGGAGGACTATAGACATTTAGTGGAGCTTGCTTACAACAATAGTTACCATACATCCTTACAAATGAGTCCTTTTGAAGTATTATACAGATGAAGGTGTAGGACACCCTCGAGTTGGAGTAGCCCAGAGGATAAATTGATGCGGGGTCTTGACATGTTAAAATAAATGGAAGAAATGGTTAAAAAAGTGCACTCAAATTTAAAGATCGCTCAAGATCAACAAAAAGATTTTGTTGACCAGAAAAGAAGTTTTCGGGAGTTTCAAGTTGGATATCATGTTTGCGTTCATGTACGAGCCAAGAAGAGTACCCTGCTCTGGGGTGGGTGTCCTAAATTAGCACCCCAATTTTGCAGTCCTTCCCAAATCTTGGCCCGAATTGGACCTATGGCTTATTAACTTGCTTTGTCAAGCCACATATGTGTGCATAATGTTTTTCATGTTTCTATATATAAATATATAATATTATAATATATATATATATTATATATATATATATATATATGACATAACCATATAATCATTTGGCAGGATATACAGGTAATTAGATTATTCATATGGAACACAATGTATCATAAATAATTCCAAGGGCAGACTACCAAAGGAAACAACTAACTAATTTTTTTTATATTGTGTGTAGGTCGAACCGAAAGGGGAGTTCTTGGTTGAACCCTTGGGTATACTCAATAAGAGTGAAGTAATGTTGTGGAGATGAGTTATCACCCAAGTTAAAGTGAAATAGAAGCAATTTGGTCCAGAGGAGGCCACCTGGGAGGATGAACATGTTATGAGGGAGGATTTTCCAAATCTATTTGCAATAGAGAAACATAGGGATGATGTTTAATATTAGGGGTGGGGAATATGTGATGTCCCCAGTAATTGTAAATATCTAATTACTACAGTTAAACAAACTAGATATTATTATTATAAGTTTATATATTTATTATTTTGATTAAGCTATGCATGAAGTGAATGTCTTGATGATGACAATCATGCAATTATCACATGTCATGTAGTTAGGGTAGGCATTTACCTATCCTTAACTAATTCCTTGAATATTTAATCTCAAGGAAGAGATCAAGAGGATATACGTACCTGAGACCAAGAAACAAAATAAAACTGATGATACGGTGTTTCTATGTCAGACGGGTTCATAAAGCTAAGTCTTGTTAAGGCCAAATAGTTGTGGCATGTTAAGACTCTTTGTCTTAAAGGAAGCATCCTTCATGTGAGGAAAAACTCGGGAGGAGACTCAGGTTGGAAAGCTGATCTCAAGCTTGGGAGGAAATTCGACAAGTTATAGTCAAATTGGGACTAAGCAGTCGACAGTAATTGCTACAAAAATTAGATAAGTATTTCATTCTTTCTGAAAGTTAAATGTACTTTTGAATTAAAGACATGTATCCTTTTGGAAAAGGTTAAAAGTGCTAATTAAGTAAAGGCCTAATTATTACCAATAAGCGCATATAATCAACATGCAATTATCTAACAGAAATTAGTCTAACCAAGGAAATTCTAAATAAATAAATAAGATCTGTAATCAGATTAGCAATGATCCTTTAGGAGAATCCACTTCCTAAGGATATACAAGATACATAATTCCTCAAAAAGCACTAAACCAGTAAGCAAGAAACTCTTAGAACTCGTCATAATGGGTTTAGAAACTTTCAAATGGAGAGGGTTATTGTTCTGGAAAAAGAAATAAACAAATACTGCTTACAGACAACCCAGATACAAGAAAAGAAGATAAAGAGCATGACCATTTTAATGATTTTTGAGCTAATAAAATGGAATCAACGAACATCCATTTAAAACCTACTGAAAAATCAAGCCTACCGAATTATACTGAACTAAAATCGAGAAAAAACTTCGTCTTAAGGAAAAGAGAGAACCAGATCTGGTAGTAAGCTAAAACGAACAAGCTTTATTCTTAAAGAATTTCATTCAAAAACCAATTGAATTTCAAACTCAAGAACTTTAACCCAAAATGAGCATGGGTTATCTGGGTAAAATATAGCAAGCCTCTGTTGCGAAATTATCAGATATTTATGGTAAATTAATGAGCATTGTTCATGTTGGGATGTGGGTAGAAACCCCAAAATTGTATTCATATAAAAATACTAAAACAAGATGGTATGAAACATATAAACAAATTCAAGACCATAATAATTAAATGTGGGTAAACGACTAATGCTCTCTTTAAACAGAGAAGGAAAGCCAGTTCAGATGAACAACATAGAGCTATGTGAAAATAATAGAACTACGTAAAGGTAGAATCCATTTCCATAAATGCACAAACCTTGTAACTTTCAAAATATAAGGCACAAAAATTCATAGTAACAGAGCTCCGTATCTAACTATAAAACTCAGAATGTGAATTCACCTTCTTCTAATTGGTATAAGTTTAAATATGATTTACCTTACAAGGGGAAGCTAAAAACCCAAACCATGTTGCACACCCATAATCCTTTAAATTGGATATGACGACACTATCCCTAGAACAAAAAGGAAAACTATAGCCGCATAGTTTTTTTATATACAACAAGATATATGTCTTAAAGTAATATAACTAAGTAGCAACTTATGAAGCTAAAAAGACAAAACCGATAACTCTCTATGACTCTAAATCTCTTCAACCCAAGACTTCATGGGACAACCCTTCACATTACCCGGTGGCTGGATGGTAAAGTAAGTATGAAACTCTTGGACATTGACAAGGATTTAAGGCTACGTTTCCGTGCAAGCATACTCATGTAGTATGAAACCCTCCGGCAGAACCTAACAATCCAAATGAACAACTTATTAAAGAAACAAATTAATGGTTACATTTAAGTGCAATATTGCAAGTATAAGGAAAAAAAAATTACCTTGGCTAGGCTACTATGACAGGACGACTCCTTTTGAGTGGTAAGTGCCAGAATGATCTCTACAGACCTAACAATCAGGCATACAGTCATGGTGGAGCTATGAAGGAGTAGAAAGAACTTTGTCAAAAATACAGAGAGGTAGAAGTAAAACTTGCGTGAAACCCTGAAGCCATGGGCCAGAACTAGAAGGTTCTACCTGATAGAAAGGGAAATTCCAAAACCACTTAGCGAAGAAAGTGTCAAAAGAGTTAAGGTTTCAATCAACGACATTCGATGGAGTTTCCTTATGGAGGACCGTAGATGAGGAGACCTTCCCGAGAAGGTGCCCAACAACTGTATCGCAGTTGGAAGAAACCCAGAACTCTGGTCCCACCAACTCTAAGGGGAAACCAAGTTCAACATATTATATTTTAGGTATAACAACCTTGGATTTAACCATAGAAATATAACCAAGTGTTACAGCAAAATCACCAGAGTATATTATTTCAGTTTGCGAAAACTCCAAAGCTAATATTTTCCATGTATAGTAAAACATTTATACTCTGTGCAAGGCTTGTACTTAGTAATTTAATCCATAGAATAAAGGTGACAGGTGTACTCCTTTCGTTTATTTATTACAGTTATATATGAAATCAATTTATTTGTTTTACAAAGATTTATATGATGATATTATTAAGACATGTTACAACAACCCCCTAAATGTGATGAGAAGACTCTATGATGATCATTTATCTACTCCACTTGGACCCAAAGATTATTTTGCAGATGAAGGCCATCCTTAGATAGGCAATTTTCATTAATGTCTTCATTTCCATGTGAATATGCAAACACAAGAAAACAACAAATGGATTAGCAATACAAATAATCTCCTCAATAATAGGGAAAAGGTAAATATTCCTACACGAAATAATGTTAGTGAGGTAATTGATAGACAAATTTGAGTCCCCAAAGAGTTATATATATATAATATATGATATATATATATAATATTTCAATTAGTTTATAATAAGAATAGTACATTAATTTATAATATTTAAAAAGTATTAATAACAAAAGATTCAAATGAATCACTCAAACATTAATTATCTATATTAATATAGTAATAAATATTGGTATGTTTTTCAAAATGAAAGAGATGTATAAATATTTGGACAATTTTGACTCCTCAAAAGTATATATATTTTATTTTCAATTACTTTGTAAAAAAAAGGATATGTACATTGATATATAGCATTTAAAAATATTAAAAACAAAAGGAATTTCAAATTGAATCATCAATTCCTTATGTATAGAATAATATTTTAAAGAAATTATTGGGATGTTCCTCAAAATAAAGGAGATATATAAATATTTCCATGTTGAGCAATGTATAAAAACCATCCAAAATCTACATTAATGTTGAATCTATCAAAAGTAGAGAAAAATCAAAACTGTTATTCAAATTTTACATTCTAAATAAAAGTCTGAACTTAAAAATCCTCCCAAATACTTAATAAATCCAAAATTAATTTATATATACAATAGATTTTTACCCCGTTTTCAATTGAAGTGTTATAAAAATCAAATAAACATTAATGTTTTTATTCACATATGTACAATATTAAATGTATGGATTTGAAGACTAAAGCGTTGCAAACCAGAAGTTGTTAGATAACTAATAATATAATATTTTTTTTAATTAAAATTAAATGGTGTTAGGAGATTAAATGGAATATACGAGTTAAGCAATGATTTCCCTCTCCCTTATTTTTTTGGCATTTACATTGAGAATCTAGAATAGCATCCAGAAGTTGCAGATGTGATGGACACAAGCTTGCTAGTATAATCATTACTCTTATTTTTTATGTTGATGATATCATTCTTCTTTCCAGAAGCCCTGATGATCTTGCAAAGCAACTTAGAATCCCCATGATTACTACTCGAAGATGGGGATGACAGTTAATGTTAACAAGAATAAAGTAATTAAATCCAAAAGGATCAACTATAATCATTTCATATTAATTAGAAAAGTTATAGTTTCATATCAATTAGAAAAGTTTGCCCCACCTAAAGATGACCAACTTTATCTTGAGAGATGAAAGTATAAGCATTGAGCACGTTGATTCCCGCCTTTCATAGTAGCACCAAAAGCGTAGAGAATAGAATGCCAACTCTAGAATTACAAATTGTTACTAGCATCTGTGAACTTCCAAACCTTGCATTTACTGTAACTGAAACATGATCGGGAGAGCATGTGATCACAGTAAGAGGAGGGCCCATAAATTCTACCAATCCTTTAGCTCTAGTACTCTTAGATTTTGAGCTCATGAGGTAGCTTGCACGAATTGATTATTTGGTAGTGTCTATCAACTTACCACATTTTCCTTTTAATTTCTCGATTTCATTCCACAGCTCAGGAATGTATTGAACGACTCGAGAAATGGTATCTGGAATGCTTAGTTTTCCCTGCAAAGGAGAACTCAATTCATGAGAAAATTAAGTTCCAAGAATAAATTTAAAACCTCTATGTCAACCCCGTCAAAAGAAGAAGAAAATGTTGGGAATTTCTCATAATTCCAGAAGAAAACGAACAAAGAACAATGCTCTATTTTCCACAAGATGTTAACACAGCAGAAACTAAAATTGTTTTACTTCAGATAGAGTTTCAGAAACACAAATAAAAACTTGTATTCATTAAAATACTGATGTTACATAAATCATCTTCCTCACACAGAGGGATTTCATAACTGCTGTTACAAAAGCATCTTCCTCACACAGAGGGATTTCACAATCGCTGTTACAAAAGCATCTTCCTCTTAACAGAGGGATTACAACCAGGGAACACTTCAGTTCCACACAAATAAATTTACTTTGTCTCTGCTTTGAGATTTTACAGTACTGTGTGTAAAAATCTCTTCATTCACAAATCTATTTTTTACCAAAGTCTTCCTCTAATAGAGGGATTACACCAAGACTGCTTCAGATGCAGTTTAAAACTTCACTTTCACTCTGCACTGCTATGCTCTAACATTCATCTCCCATCTTAAAAAAAATTAACACGTTGTCTTTGCTTGCAAATTTCTTTTACACTGCTGTGTGAAAAATAATTTTTTACATACGCTCTTCTGCGCTGTTGCACATTCCCTTTTCATTTTTCCAATGACCAAGAAAGACTTTTCTTCACGCTATTGCATGCTCCTCTCATAATAGACAACTATCTAAAACATTTCACTTGCGCTACTGTGCATTCCCTTACATTGCTCTTCTACGCTACTGCGTATGCTTTTCATTACATTTTTTAATGAACAACAAAAACATTACATATACAAAAAAAACTTACATGCGTTTATTTGTGCCCATACTCCCGTAAAACAATAAAATTAAACTTTTACCAACATTCTACGAATGCAGTAAATTCCATTAAATTACTTTACTGACAATCTGGCAGTCAAACCAAAAATTTTACTTCAGGTTAATTTACTTCTGGAACGATGGTACTTCAGCATGGTGGTAAATTAATTTCTCGTCCTTCACAGGTGAAAATATCTTCTCGGAATTGAATGCTCATTGATCAGAAGGCTGTCAAGATTTGATTGAAGAAGGTGCGATAGGCGATAGCCAAAGGATTGCATGACAATCATCGCATCAGCGGGAGCGAAAGGGCGGAGCCTTAACATATGAGTGCGATATGAAATATGTGATCGGAACTCATCGCAGAATCGCAATCGCAAAAGGCACTGGTCATAATGGAGACAGTGGGGCACAAATGCGATTTGCGATATGTGATCAGATCGCATCGCAAAGGAACACTACAATTGGAATTATCTTTTCAACACTCCCCTTTAATTTCAACTGCTGGGTTATCAGTCATACCCAGACATTTCCTCAAAAGTTCAAACTGTTACAGGCTCCCCCTAACTGTATGCATCGTCTCCTTTTGGTAGAGTCTTCTAAAAAAAAACTTAGATTGGCGGGAGAGCTCAAGAGACTTTCGGACTGTATTTCCTTCCTTCTCTATACTTGTTTAACTTTCTTCTTTTGCATGGTTATAGCTTGTGTAAGAGCCCATGTTAAGTTACAATCACGTGCCATATGACCAATGTTATGACACTTGAAGCATTCTACATTTTTCATGAATAAGATTAGATGATTTCTTCCTGTAAAATTGTTTCTTGGAGGTTGTCAGACACTTTAACATTTATCTCTATGAGATGCTTTACAGTCTTTTGCCCTATGACCAAAGTTTGAACAAGAATAACAATAACCAAAAAATTAACTTTGGTACCTGGGAGATGGAGGTTTCCTTGATGTACTTCTGAAGCCTTTCTGCCTTGAGATCCTTTGATGATAACCATTGCCTCTTGCCTCTTTAACATCATCTACATTTCTTTTTGGAGATGGTTTTCTACTTGGGGCAAGATTTCTTCTATTGTAGCATTGATTTTTCTCCTTGCCTCCGCTACAACTGGGAGCATCACCATTTCTTTCTGGCTTCTTCACATCTCTTTTGCTTAAAGCATTTTCATTATTGTTTGAGGGTTCACCTGCATACCCGAGTCCTGATTTATCAGATGGACATCTATGATAGTTGAGCATGTCATCCAAGGCTTGGGAGCTCTTCAAAATTTTGTTCATCCATTCAACATTTTTTCTGAGGAGGACAACCTCTTCTTCCAATATTTCACACTCATTATTCTTCTTTGCAAGTTGTTCCTCAGTTTCTTCCTTGCTACGAGTAGCTTCAACTGCTACTATTTTAAGGGAGATGATATCTGACTTCATTTTGAAGATTTCTTCATTCTTTGCTTGACTGCTCTCCATTTTCTTCTCAGCTCCTTGAGCCTGTTTCTTGGCTTCTTGTAATTGAGACTTAAGGGAGGAGACCTCTACTTTGTACCTACCAATCTCTTCTTCAAGTTTGTTCATGCTCTTGTGCCTTTGTTCAAGTTGACTTGACAAGGTAGTTTCCTGCTTCTTTTCTTTATTCAATTGATTTGTCATGGATATGACTTCTTCATGATGCTCCCCTTTTCTTTGATGAAATTCCTTGTTAAGCTTGGCAAGCTCTTCATCCTTTTCTTGCACTTGAAGCTTGATGAGGTCAACTTTCTTCCTTGTTTGATCTTGGTTACCAACTGGAGCTATCTTCTTAAGTGACTCATTTTCCTTTTTCAAATTGTTAATCTCTTCCATGGCAGTCATAAGTCGAGTGAGGAGTTTTTCTACAAAGTCCTTTTCATTCTCTTCATCTTCTATGATGGATTCAGGATCTCCTTCTTGATTGATGGTCATGGTCAGTGCTCCTTTTGAGTGAAGGTCATGAAGTTTGTCCCATATATCCTTTGCTGATGAATATTTTCCTAGATTCTTCTTTACAAAATCAGGTAGCCCATTCAAGATTGTCTTTGCTACTTTTGCATTGTACTCCTTGGATTCTCTATCCATCCTGCTATCATCAATCAGTGATTCCCAAAATTCAATCCCTTGAGACTGTAAGAAAGTCCTCATTTTTGCTTCCCATATATTAAAGTTCTCATTGAGCATTGGAGCCTCATCAAATTGATTGTATTCTATTTTAGTAGTAGAGGGAGACACATCCTTATGAGGATTGGAGAATTTCTTCCTTGACCTCACCATTTGTGTTCTCTGCCATTATTCTTGCACTCTTAACTATACTTGATTGTATATTTTAAAATAACTGACTGTTTCTTCAACAGCGACACAAAAAAAAAACTTGAGAAATACCTTGGGTTTTTGATTGAGTCTTCACTCTGCTGGAGACGTTGTTGCAGCAAGAAATCGTTCCTTCAGCTTCTTTGACACCTTCAAAGAGCCTGGACAAGCCCTGATACCAATGTTGGGAATTTCTGATAATTCCAGAGCAAAACGAACAGAGAACAATGCTCTGTTTTCCACAAGATCTTAACACAGCGGAAACTAAAATTGTTTTGCTGCAGACAGAGTTTCAGCAACACAAATAAAACTTGTATTCATTAAAAGACTGCTGTTACATAAATCATCTTCCTCGCACAGAGGGATTTGACAACTGTTGTTACAAAAGCATCTTCCTCACACAAAGGGATTTCACAACTGTTGTTACAAAAGCATCTTCCCCTTAACAGGGGGATTACAACCAGGGAACACTTCAGTTCCACACAAATAAATTTACTCTGTCTCTGCTTTGAGATTTTACACTGTTGTGTGTAAAAATCTCTTCATTCGCAAAACTATCTTTTACCAAAGTCTTCCTCTAATAGAGGGATTACACCAAGACTGCTTCAGATGCAGTTTAAAACTTCACTTTCACTCTGCACTGCTATGCTCTAACATTCATCTCCCATCTTAAAAGAAATTAACACACTGTCTTTTCTTGCAAATTTCTTTGACACTGCTGTGTGAAAAAGAATTTTTTACATAAGCTCTTCTGCGTTGCTGCGCATTCCCTTTTCGTTTTTCCAATGAACAACAAAGACTTTTCTTCATGCTGCTGTGTGCTCCTCTCATAATAGACAACTAACTAAAACATTTCACTTGCGCTGTTGTGCATTCCCTTACATTGCTCTTCTACACTACTGTGTATGCTTTTCATTACATTTTTTAATAAACAACAAAAACATTACATATACAAAAAAAAACTTACATGCGTTTACTTGTGCCCATACTCCCGTAAAACAATAAAATTAAACTTTTACCAACATTCTACGAATGCAGTAAATTCCATTAAAGTACTTTACTGACAATCTAGCAGTTAAACCAAAAATTTTACTTCACGTTAATTTATTTCTGGAACGATGGTACTTCAGCATGGCGGTACATTAATTTCTCGTCCTTCACAGGTGAAAATATCTTATCAGAATTGAATGCTTGTTGATCACAAGGCTGTCAGGATTTGATTAAAGAAGGTGCGATATGCGATAGCCAAAGGATTGCATCACAATCATCGCATCAACGGGAGCAAAAGAGCGGAGCCTTAACATATGAGTGCGATATGCGATTTGCGATGAGAACTCATCGCAGAATTTCAATCACAGAAGACACTGGTCGTAACGGAGACAGTGGGGCACAAACGCGATTTGTGATATGCGATCAGATTTCATTGCAAAGGAACGCTATAGTTGGAATTATATTTTCAACATAAAAGAACTGACGGTGCTCCGTAAATAAAACAGCCAAGTCTTATTTACCATTTACCGTGCTATCGATCTATAAATGCAAGCAGAAGAAAAGAGCTAACAATGTTTGGTAAACAAAATGGCAAACTTTATTTACCATTTACTATAATATCGAACTATAAATGCGCGGAGTAGTATATCCCCACCACTAGATCCAAATAGATAATAGATAACTATAAATGTGCAAAGCAATATATCCCCACCATTGGATCCAAATGGATAATAGATAATAGATAACTACAAGGCAACAAAATAGTGTGACCAAAGTTAATGAATCTGAATTCCGAATGCTAACTTGTACTTTAGCGCGTACTATTTTATGAAAGAACCATATGCTATTTATGATTAGATTCACCAAACTTATCTGTACTTTCTCTATTTTAGCTTGTACTTGAACTTAAAAGCACGTTATTTATGATTAGAGATTATTTTAAGAATATGTTTGAAACTGTAAATTTATTTTAATGTAAATACATTATAATACGATGTATGTTTATAAGCTATAATAAGATATACATTGAAGTGACAGATATGTGTCAACATATTGTAATAAGATATGCAGGAAAGTGACTATATACCTATATAGTGGATATGTTGTAATAAGATATACTGTGAAGTGACATATATGTGTATATATTGTAATAAGATAACATATATTGTAATAAGATATGCAGTGAAGTCATTACAAGATATTATATAATGTAATAATATATATTTGTGTGGGGAATCAAATAACAAAATTAAATTTTCCAGGTTGTGCATATTCCTAACTTCTTGCGGGTTCATAGTATGCTCCATATTCAGCATTATATTATTCCCTACTTCCACGAAATAAATGAACTAATACAACATCAAGGGCTTAAATCTTAGATCCCTTTCATTTGAGACAATTGGGATTTTGATCATTTTTAGTAATTAGCATTCCCTAACCCTTATTAAGTATCACGTAATACAAGGTTAGACCTGTAAGTATCAATGATTGTATTTTCATAATCAAAGCATCATTACACTAGTAGTAGTCAATTCAATCATCGAGCTAATTCCATAGTGATATTGAGCTTAAACCAACATGATAACTAAGAATCACACCTTTCCTTGTAATTTAGTAATGGTAATAAGACTTATATTACAAGCATACGTACTATTCAAGCCCATATGAGCAATCGCCTAGATAATGTTCATAGTATATTGAATATGGGACTATACTATAACCTAATCTGTATATGTATAAAGTTATCTCATATTGTACTTGTTTACCCATGTTTCTTGAGTTTGGTTTTAGTGTTAGTAAGGCTAGAGAGTATCATCAGCTTTCTTGTTACATCGATAGGCATCCCCCTTATTGGAATCAGCAACTTAATAATTTTTTTAATTAATCTTTTTGATCGGATGGCCTGAATTGAAAGATTCCAATATATTCTCGTAGTCATCACTAAATCAATGAATGAAATTTGCAATAGTAACTTTCTTGCATGTCTAGATCACATGTTTAAACCATACTTAAACTATTTTTTTACAAAGCATGATAAAATATTTACCATGCCTCTTGTTGATAACCATGTATGTAGGATTAAGAAAAAATGAAATAAAAAATTAGTGTTAAACACCCGTCTTTGAAAGTGCCTTTGAAAGTGTCCTCTTTGCATTTTGAAACATATGAATGTTCAAAATTCGAGTAATAAGGACACATTTTCATCCATTACAATGACGGTTGAAGAATTTAAGCCTGACAATCATCCATAACCATGACAATGATGTATGTAGGCATAAATTCAAGTAATAAGGACATGTTTCATCCATTACAATGATGGTTGAAGCATTTATGCTTGACAATCATCAATAACCACAACAATGAGGTATATAGGCATCGATCGATGAAACATTTCTTTAATTCAGTTAAGTACAATTGAAATATGAAACGTTTTGCCTATTCGTATTCTCCTCCAGTAGGGGTTTTCAGTTTTTAGTTACATTACAAAAGTTCAAACCTCATAGTAGGGCCCATTCCATATATTATAATCGAACGCTCCATGGATGCATCCATTTATTTGTTAGCACTTAAGGCTATTGGAATTGTTGAAGGATAAATTGAATGTTGGCTTCTCCTGGCTTCTATCTAGTAAATAAGATGGCAAATCTCATTGGATTTTTAATTATTTCCAAGCTCTTGCGGTTGTCTCTAATAATTTGGTGTAGTTCATGTCTGATTGAATTATTCCCTACTATTTTTTCAGGTTTCAGCATTGGAGAAACACTTTCTCGGTGATTTTGATTTTAATTGTTTCCATGCTCTCGCGGTTGTCTCTGATAATTGGGTGTAGTTTGTGTGTGATTCAATTATTCCTTACTATTTTTTTAGGTTTCAAAGGCATTTAGAAATCGATCTTATAGGTATTTATAGATTTTCCTTCCACGATATTGTTCCACTTTAATTCAAACGAGATAACTAGCCCATAGAAAAAAAAAGGGAATCGATTGTGTATAAAATCTTCGTGATATCACTAGCCCATAGAAAAAAGAAGGTTCTGGTATTTACTTTAAACTCTCTCCCAAAATTTATTACTTCTTTGCCGTTGATCTTCTCCCAAAATATCGGGACTTAAAACCACTTCAAAATATTTACAAAACCTTAAATCACACATATATAACCTTACCCTTACAAATCCTTTGGCTACATATGTTTTTAACACATAAATCTCTTATCAACGCATATTTCTTTATAAACCATTTACAAAGGAAAATGCCCGCATAAACATACCTTTCCGCCCTTCCGTACAACCTTGTCACTTTTCCCAAGGTTTAACCTCATCTCAATTGGCGATCGCTCCTTCCATGCTCATATGTATATATATGTATCTTCATCGTCCCTTCTGCTCCGATATGTGATATCAGAGCATTAACTTATGTTTTAGCATTAAACAACTTTAATAGAAAAATATGGATTACACAAGAAACCAGCTCCAAATCATATATAGCAGATCTCAAAATTTATATATTCTCCACTCTAGGCCCATCGTTTCCAGATCTCCAAGCCTTTCCATTGCACACTCCGATCTGTGCTTCCTCCAATTGCAATTTGCAATCAAATCTTCATCGTCAATCCAATCTGCGATCCAACGGTTGAGATTAAGTCGCGTGATCACATATCGCTCAACCTAAATGCTAGACTCCTTCCTCTTCCATACGCTGATCTGATATCTTTACAAACCTGATAGGGATATAAACCATTCCCTATAATATTTCAAGTCTGGCACTCGATTCCGACTATGTTTTTCACCGCTTCATAGTGTAATTGGGTTTTCCACTTGCGGGAGTTAAACTGTATAATGACGTCGCCGATGCGATATTTCAACTTCCCGATTTGATCTGTGATCTGACTATTGAGATTAACTCGTGAGATCACATATCGCTCAACCTCAATACCAGACTACTTTAACTTCCATACGCCGATCCGATATCTTTACGAACCCGATAGGGATATAAACCATTCCATATAATATTTCAAGTCCAGCACTTGGTTCTGACAATGTTTTTCATCGTTTCTTAATGTAATTGGGCTTTCTGGTTGGGGCAGTTAAACTGTATAATGACCCTATTGATGCGATATTTCACCTTCCCGATTTGATCTCAGCCATTGATCTTCCGAGATCTAACGGTTCCTGAGCATCAATGTTCGCTCCTCCACTCATTCCTTTTACTTAGAATTTATGGTAAGTTTTCATTTTTTTCTCTTCTTTAAAGGTTTCGTCGTGCTGTTATTTTGCCGTGCACTCTTCCTCCTGAGCTTTGATTGGTCCTTCTAATGGATTCAACACCTCATCTCGATCCTCCTCTTTATGTATTCTTTGTGTCATCACTGCACTTGACCTACACAAACACACACACACACACACACACACACACACACATATATATATACAGAATGATATAGTTCGCTCATCTTCCACCATTCGACGCTTACACTTATTCAATTTGGGATTAAATCTCTAGACATATATATAAATCAATACATAATTACAATGTAAGTGTAAGTAGTGAAATTTCTTTGTGACACTTTATAAGTATTTCATCATTACTTATGCTTCTTGCATTTACACACAAATTATCAGTTTGGAAATCATAAGGTTCAACAGCCTCAACTGTTGCTTCACATATCAGCTCTTCAAACTGAACTTCATCTCCTTCTTACACAAGAACTTGTTCCTGTGTTGTCACAGTTTCAAATATCGATGTATTATCAAACTCTTTCTATTGCAATAAATCATTGCTTCTCTCATTTAAGAGACATTCTCCATCCTCCTTTACTTTAGAGTTTTTATCTTTTGAAAGATACTTCTGATCCTTTACTATGTTTTCAGTTAACATAGTCTCAACAAAATGGAAAATTGTGTGTGGTAAATTATGTATTTATGTTACTTTTAATTTTATTCAACATTAAATTGTTTTTTGATATCAAATGCCTTTTTTTTTTACTGTTAGGTGATTTCACTATTTCATCATGGATCCAACTATTTGGAGTTCTCTTCCATTCAAAGTTCTTGAACTTGTCTTGCTGTGGATCCCATTATCGGTTGTGATAAATTTTGGCACTGTATGTAAAAAAATGGGAGAATGCTTTGCATAACCCATCTTTCTTTTTACATTGCAAGAATGTCTCCATGAAGCAATTTGGATTTCTCATTCGTTTCCTCAATAGTGAAGACAATTGTTTTGTTGCCCAATACCTTAATCAGAATGGCCACATATATCAATTTCATTTGGGATTCATAGATTCAAGATAAAGAGTAGAGTGTATTGTTGGACCAATGGTGGTTTTATCCTTACCAACAGAATGCTCCCAAGCACACAACTATTTTGTAATGAATCCATTTACAAAGGCATTTAAAAACATAGGGCCAGTACGAATTGGAGACTCGGGGTCCTTTTCATTATTGGAAAATGTAAGCAGTAGAAAATATGACTGGGTTGTTCTAAAACATATCCATGACAGAATGTAGTTGAATTTTATGTTTGTAGTAGTCTTCATATGGTATGGCAACGGGTTGCTATTCCATTTGGTGGCACTTCACCCCCCAAGAATGTAGTGTTTTATAAAAGTAAATTGTTTTGGTTGTATCTCAACAAGGAGTATGAAGATTATCCTTGGTACGGGTATATAATCTATTGGTTTGATGTAATAAAAAATGAGTGGGGTTTTTCATTTGTTCCAATCAGTGTCATACGTTGTAAGTGATTAGCAATATACATGAATTAGTTGATATGCCTTATTAATGATGGGTCCACTTTTGTGTGGTCAATTGAAGAATTAGATCATTTCCAATTTGGTCAACCGTGTCTTGAATGAAGAATTGACTACTTTGAAGATGATTGGGGTTTTAGATGGAAGTTGTTGGAAGAAATTTATGTATATATAAATAGAAAATGTCCTAGCCATCTTCCATTTTGAACAGTCCATGGTCTGGTTGTTATGTGCAACTGCAGTGAAGTTCCTTTCCTATTATATGACATGGTAACTCGCATCTGTTTTCCAATAGATATTGATAATTCAACTAATGAGAAGATGTCTTGGTTTTTGTACCTAGCACAAGAGGACTACAATAATCTGATTGAGTATGGAGATGTTTTTACAATTGCTGCCCGTATGGATTTTGTTGATGGGATTCCACCATTGGATATGGTGGTGGATTCTTAGGATATTAGTATTCTTAGGAGTTCTTATAAATATTTCCATTTTGTATACTTTCTATGGTTTTGGAAAATATTTCCATTTTTGCCTCTATACATACTATGTGTCTTTATGGTAATACTTTAAAATTATGTTTGTATTGATCTTTGTGATGTAAAATATTTAACATTGTTTCCGCTAAAGTTTTCTTATTTACATGTACATGTTTCTCGATGTTATGCTTTTTTCTTTGTTTGTATAATTATAATTTCTATGATTTATCTTATACATTATATTTGTATTAGTTTTTGTCACTGATTCTCAAACAATGTTATATGTTTATGTTCATTTTAATATTTATATTTATATTTATATTTTGATAGTATATATAGTTCCAAATTTTTAGATTGTTGTGTCACAATAGTATGGGTTTCATTTTGATTATAATATGATACATGGAAATTTATAGTTCTTTTTTTGTTTAAGCCATTTGGAAGAATTCATTTGTTTTTTTGCCATTTTGAATTTTTTTTATGTTTTTAGGCATTTGGAAAAAGCCTTATACATTTTGATAAGTTCATATGGTTGGAAAAAAAAATAACATATACACTTTTTATGTTCCATGTTTATGATTCCATAATGAATAATTATTATTCATTGTAGACATGTCATTTGAAGGCACAAGCATGCATACAAGAAAAAGAACTTTGTCATCACAAGCACGTGAGAGGTCTAAGGAAAGTCGTCATTTACAGTATCAATAAAATAAGGATGTGATAAATGAGCATAGGAGAGCTACATATAGGAGAAAAACGAGTGAAGCCACTCTTCAAACTGATTCTATATTTCCTTGTAAGTATCATAGTATGGATGATATAATGGAAAGAACATTTCCTGTTGATAGTTCATTTTCAGGATATGCACCTCCTCAGCATAATCTTGTTGTTCGATGCTCTTCTGAAAATGTTCATAACACTGGGTAAACATCTTGCAATCAGGAATAATGCCATATCGATATTGTGCATACAAATGTCCACCCTAACCGTTCCGTGTGTCCAATTGCATTTTGTGATGGCCAAAGGTTGCAAAACATCCATGGTGGAGGTAATGACGACATTTTGTGTGATCATTTCGATGATAGTTTACTTGGCCATTTGTTTGATAATTTGGATCCAACTGCTCAAAACAAAAGACCTTCAAATCCCACTTCTCAAAGTAATGTGGTACCACCAAGAGAATTAGTCATCCCTAATAGCATTTTGTGTGGTGCAATGGAGGTAACACAATTATATTTTGGTTTTTGCTGCAATAGTGGTTGTTCTGCTACATTCCAGACTAATGTAAATTTTCAATGTTTTTTATTTTCTTTTCATTTTTTAAATTTCTAATTGCTTAGACATTGAATTTTATGGCATATTTTATTTTCTTTGAACATGACATAAGTCATTCCAATAGAGGCATACAAATTAACTTCATAGATGTTACATCTACTAATGTTAGAAGTGAAGAGGGACCATCTCATAGCGTTCATCCACATCACCAAACAAATGTAAATGTTTAGTGAATTTGATTTTTTTTTCTTGTTTTCTCATTTACAGTTGCCTCAAAATTGTGTTTTGTAACATTTCATGGAGAAACAATGATTTTATCTCATTAGGTTGGCAAATTGGAATCCAAAAGATCAAATTATAAAACTAATGTAGATGTTCAATGTATTAGATGGTTTTCAATTTTTGAATCTTTCATTTTTTGACATTTAGTTTTATAACGTATTTCATTTTTTTGAAACAGGAAATAACTCATTTGAATAGAGGCAAAGAAACTACATCCAAAAATGTTTCGTGCACTATTCTTAGAATCCAAGAGAAACCATCTCATAACCCTCATCCACTTGAAGACACAAATGTAAATTTTAAATGCATTTGATTCTTTTTCATTTTCTTCATTTATAATTAGTTGGAAGTTAAATTTTAATGTGTTTAGTGACAAAGAGACCTTTACATTCTCTCAGGTTTGGGTAATGCACACCATAAATTTAGAAAGAAATTCTCATAGATCCATTCCACATGCTTAAAATTTGCGAAGGGAATCTCATGTTATTGAAGATGAAGTAAATGTTAGAAGAGATTTTAGTCATCGAAATGGTTTTCAACATGGTTCAGTGAGTAGAGATCACATTCGTTTTCATGAAAACATGATTGCAGTACACAAAAGGTTCTGAGCAAAGATAGATAGCTTGTCAGTTGTGCAGATGTGCCACATTTGCCAAGAATCATATCTCGGAATCCTTGTTGTGAGACATTCTGAAGGACCTTTTTGTAGACGATGTAGGAGCGAAAGAGGAGCCCATCATTTTTGTCGATATAATAACATGGATCCTGGTGAACAACCTCATATTTTAAGAGTTCTTACTCGAGTGAAGAAATGCTAATAGCACATGTGAATCCCATTTTGCAAGTGACACATGCTCGAGGTGGGCAATATAAGTATAGTGGTCATACAATTAGCATTCCTCAAGATATTTCTACAATTGTATGAATCCTTCCCCAATGTGTTGAAGATATTGACTTTCGAATTGTGAGGAGACATGGCGCTGAGTCTAAATATTATGAATGTTATGTCAAAATATCTCGAGTGATGGATGCATTGCATTTCAAAATCCAACACGATCAATACTATCAAGATGTTGTAATTGATTATGATTCAGTGAATGCTCTACCCGAAAGATTAGCAGATTTATCCTCCAGGATTAAATTTGTTGATTGTGATAATGAAGAATTTGAGATCAATGAAATTAATAATGAAGAGTTTCATGCTAACCATTTTCCCTCTCATCCTTCTTCCTTTGTTGCTCGCCTACCAAATGAACGAAGAGAAGTGGAAGAAATTAGAGCATTTCTTGATAATGTTCATTCTTCACATGTTCAAGACATGGATTGTCCCACTATTAGAGCCTCTCCACTGAATGAATATAATACAGAGGGG
Source organism: Pinus taeda (assembly GCA_000404065.3). NCBI lineage: Eukaryota > Viridiplantae > Streptophyta > Pinopsida > Pinales > Pinaceae > Pinus > Pinus taeda. The sequence continues at coordinate 23,069 of APFE030286202.1, forward strand.
TTATTCGATATGGCATTCCCAACATTGTTCCCCACTAGTGATACTGATTCGTTGCAACATCTTATTTGTAATGTTGAACTTAATGAGTATGCATTGCATCTTCTTAGGTACTATTATCAGAGATTTGGAAGCCATCCTCACTTTCGATATTACCTATTAAACATGATAATGCGGCATCGGAGCCAAGAAACTGTTGTAGTTTTTGCAAGGAAAATTTACATGATAACTCACCTACAATAGTTGAGGAGTTGCGTCGCCAACTTTTTGATTTACCAGATAATGATTTGGTTGAGGATATTATGTGGTTTGGTTCTTCTCTGAGAGGTACAAGGGCATACTAGACTAAGTTTCGATCTAAATTTTTGGACATGATTACTCAGTTGGGATGTCCATCTTTATTTTTTACTTTGAGTGCAGTTGACACAAAGTGGCTAGAGTTTCATAACCTCATGCCAATACATTCACATTCTCATTCTTCAAATGAGCATCTTATGAAAATTGACAATGTTATCCAATACCCTCATATTGTTGTGGCATTTATGCACCACAAATTCAATATTTTTCAAGAGAAAGTTATCCAAAAATATCTTAAAGCTAAGAAATTTTGGTACAAGTTTGTTTTGAATTTTTTTTCTATACTTTTTCAACTTTTATTATGATTATATTTATATTGTTTGTAGAAACTATATCTTCATTTATTTTAGATATGAGTGCCAACACAGAGGTTCAGCACATATCCATGGTTTCCTATGGTTAGAAGGTGCTCCTAACATGGAAATACTTGATTCGTCAAATAGTTCTGATGTACAACTTGCAAAGATATTCTTCGACAAATATGTAACTGCATGGAATCCACGTGACATATAGCGTCGCAACATAATGTTTCCATGAAGCCTCAATGATGATGCTTTGCTGTTGAATACTGGTCAGTTTTCTCTTCTAATCCTCATAATGATTACGAAGAATTGCTAAACCGTGTCCAAAGGCACACAAAGTTTACTATGGATTCTTGTTTGCGGAGAAAGGGCGCTATTCGAACATGCCGGTACAACGCTCCATGGGATCTTTGTGGTGAATCAAGATTGTTCATAGATGATCAAGGAAGAAAAAAAATGAGTTAGCAACAAATGATGATAGGCTTAGTGTACATAACATTGAACTTCTAACAATGTGGCATGCAAATGTTGATTGCTAGCCGATAGTTTCTCATTATCCTGTGTTGAAATACATTGCTAAGAATGCATCGAAAGTAGAAAAAAGGTCTCAAAGTTATCATCATATGTTAACTAGAATTTCAAATTCTATTGGCTCTGAGGATCACGCTTTATGTGGATATATAAAGTTTCTTGCAGAAATGATTGTTGACCGTGACATTGGAGCACAAGAAACATGAGATATGTTGCAAAAGCTACCTCTTGTTGTTTGTAGTCGGAAATTTGTTTCCTTAAATGTTGGAAGAAAGTTTTTTAGGAAAATATCAAGGCATGGCTTGCAATGTTCATATGAGAATACTTTTGTTCAACATTAGCAAAAGAGACCATTTTTCCTTGAGCATCTATCTTTGTTAGAAACAACAATATCTTGGATATTTGATAGCAAGTGTAAACAAGATCCATGGAAGCCTATAGATGTTCATGCTATCGTTCATGTTTGGCCATGGTTTTATTCTATTCCTGGTGAGGCTTTAGAGGAATTTGAAACCTTTTGTTGGACAGAATTACTATTGTACAGGCCATTTCGTGACATTCCTATAGAAATTGGCCTTTCAGCTGAAATTATTATTGAAAGTTGGAGGAATTTTCGATATCGAGCATGGCATGTTGATCGACACCCATCAATTATAGACAATATTGAAGATGAAGAAGATGGTGATTTTCTAACCAGGAAATGGATCTTAAAGATGATTTTCAAGAGTGGCAGATTTTCTCTCGTTTGGTTCCACCAAACAATGTGAATGTTTCTGATCTTCACACCCTTGGTCAAAGGGACTTTGATATATCCTTTGACTGGGAAAGTACAACTATTTTGAGGATGTTGTAGAGGAAGCTATTAATTTTATAAGGAATGCAAAATTAGCGGGTGATATTGTTGACCTTTCAAACAAAAATTTGCATCTCTAGATTCTTTGTCAGAAAAATAATGACTTGCTTTTGAAATTATCTTAAGGAACTTTGTTGAATATGAGATTCATGAAGCTCTTATTATGATTATTCAATGCATTGCGGGCACTTGGAAGTCTTTCCTTATCCATTGTATTTTTTAGGCTCTTTCTAATTCGTTAAGTGATGGAAGAATCCCTTTGCCTCTTCTTGCCCCAATAGGAATATCTTCTTTTAATATACATGCAAAAACAATACACTCAACTCTAAAAACTCCAATTAAAGATATATAGCTACTACAGGAGAAATCACTTGCAGTATTCTAAGAAGAAATGTGGCATGTTATATATATATATTGATTAGTGAAATGAGCTTTCTAGGATCAAGGTTGTTTATGCAAATACATGCTCGATTACGAGAAGCATTTCTAGAGAAAAAGAATCATCCTTTTGATGGCAGATCCATCATCCTTGTGGGTGACCTTGGCCAACTGCCTCCTGTCAGAGATAAGCCTTTGTATTCATGTAATACAGTAGGGAGAGTCTTGTGGACCAAATTCAACATTCTTGTCACTCTTAACACAATCTATTGCCAATAAGGGAATAATGAGAAACAATCTTCTTTTCGTAGAGTCCTCAATAACATAAGAAACGTAGAACCCAACCTTGAAGATTGGGAGTTTCTTATGTCTCAGGCTGATATGAGGTTGCATCCTATAGAAAGAGATTTATTTAATGTAGTAGTTCACATGTTTCCAACAAATAATTTGGTCTCCTTGCATAATAGGCATATGTTAAAATCATTAAATTCTCCAATTGCACGATCTGTTTCTTAGCATTCAAGGCGTTTAGAAATTGGTGGTGTTGATGATGATCAATTGGATCGTGAAGTTTTGTTGTGTCGTGGTCAGCGTGTTATGTTGACATGTAATTTAAGGGTTGAAGCTAGCTTGGTGAATGGTGCACTTGGTTTTGTTAAGGATATATTTTATCTGCCTACCTCTGAGCCACCTCGACTTCCAATGTTCACAACTGTTGTTTTTGATAAGTATGTTGGTGTTCTATTTGATGCAAGCAATCAAAACATTGTCCCTATCACCACAGTGATAAGCGGAAATCGAAAAAAAATTCCTTTGAAGATGGCATGGGCTGTTACAATCCACAAGTCACAGGGATTGACTTTAGAAGGAGTGTCAGCTGATATCGAGAATAAAAAGTAGCAAGGCCTTACCTTCACAGCCATATCAAGGGTGAAATCAATAGATGGTTTACGCATTGCACCGCCTTTTTCTTTCCATTGTTATGCCAAGATGGAATATAGTGCATATGTTACAATTAGGAAGAAGGAAGAGGAGTGATTGAAGTCCATATCACTATGAAATACAACTAATAGAATTGTGACCTTCTTTATAGTTTTGAACTTCAATTTTGTAGTGGAATTATTTGATGTAAACAAAACAAGAAATATATCTTAAGACTCAATGTTCTTTCTGTGGTTGCAATGTTGGTTAAATTGATTATTTTAAACACTAGTGTTGTTTTTATGTACAAAATTGTTTATCTCCGGTCTTAAAAGTCCTATTATGTTGTTCTTCCTTATATCAAGTGTGTGTAATTTAGATGTCTTTTTTTCATTTATGTTCCTTTGCTCCAACGAGAGTGTTACTATTTTATATCTTTCTCTTGCATTTCTAGTTGTTGTGGTCTTCTGTGTGGATCCCTTCACTTTGTTCATGTGTTTTGTAAATGAAAATATTGATTACATTTATAATATTATTGTTGGGATTTCATGTTCTACGTGTTTATATCAATATTCTTGAGATTTATACTATTTACAGCCTTGGCACATTTCCTGAGGTTTAACCTCATCGCAATCGGCCATCGCACCTTCCACGGTCATACGTATATATATATATATATATCTTGATCGTCCCTTTCGCTCTGATATGCAATATCAGAGCGTTAACATATGTTTTAGCATTAAACAACTTTAACACAAATATATGGATTTCACAGGAAACCTGCTCTGAATCATATATAGCGGATCTCAAATTTTATAGATTCTCCACTATAGGCCCATCAGTTCTAGCTCTCCAAGCCTTTCCATTGCGCATTCTGATCTCCGCTTCCTCTAATTGCGATTTGCTATCAGATCTTGACCATCGATCTGATCTACGATACAATGGTTGAGATTAAGTCACGCAATCGCATATCGCTCAACCTCAATGCTAGACTCCTTCCACTTCCATACACCGATCTGATATTTTTACAGACCCGATAGGGATATAAACCATTCCCTATAATATTTCAAGTCCGGCACTTGATTTCGACTGTGTTTTTCACCATTTCTTAGTGTAATTGGGTTTTCCGCTTGCACGAGTTAAACTGTATAATGACCCCACCAATGCGATATTTCACATTCTCAATTTGATCCGTGATTCAACGATTGAGATTAAGTCATACGATCGCATAGTCACGTGGGTCGATCAATCCATTGGGTTTAAAAAAATAATTCCTATTAATCCCTTGCCATTTTTTATCCCTTTGGTTTCTAATTTTTTTCCTTTGTCTTTATTAATTCCAAATGGTTTATAATATCAAATTATTGGTTTTCTTCATTCTTCAACTTTTTAATATTAATAACTCCTTGGGTTCATAATCCCATGAGGTCTTAGTGTTAATCCCTTAGGTTTATGTTATGAAACCAGCTCAAGAAAAGATAGAAAAGATAGATCAATGCCTTAGAAGTCAGCCTCTTCGAGGGGGCAACCTCCTTTACATTACATAAATGAACAATTCTTGGATGCTACAAATGAAAAGACCTCCTTTCAATATATAGGAGTCTAAGGGGTCATAACATAATCAGAGCCTACATAACAATAACAATGTAAGGGCACAATAATAATAACAGTGGGCTTCTATGGGGAACAATAGTAACAATATGGGCACAATAGGGGCACAACAATATTAATAAGGGGTACAACTACAATAGTAATGGGGTAATCACTAGTATTATGGGGACCCAACATGCCCCTATCCTTCAAAAAAAGTGTTGTCCCCAATGCTTGAGTAGTTCTGGATGCTTCTGTATAAAATTCTCATCCTCCGATGTGGAATATTTAGCAGATAAGTTCTTCAACTTGATAAGATACTCTGAAATTGATTGATTTCGTAGCTGTCGACTTCTTGTTTCTGTGACTGCTTCTGGTTCCAATATAATTTTTCCTTCCTCGTCAAGTTCTGGCAATATTGTTTGAACTGGTAGCTTGTCGCCTATAACCCTCTTTAAACATGAAACATGGAAAACTGGGTGCAATCGAGAAGCTGCAGGAAGCTCCAATTTGTATGCCATAGTACCAATCTTTTGCAACACCTTGTACGGACCATAATACTTTGGTGATAATTTATTATCCTTCTTAGCTTGCTTGAGGGACATTTGCTTATATGGTTGTAGCCGTAGGAATACCCAATCACCTACATCAAAACTTTTTTCGCTGCGATGTTGATCTGCCTGTTGTTTCATTCTATTTTGTGCCAACACGAGGTATCCTTTAAGAGTTGGAGGACTTGTTGTTGATGTTCGATGTGATGTTCCACTGCTTGAACCTTAGAATTTTCTCTTAAATATGATGTGATGGATGGTGTTTGATACCCATAAAGTTCCATAAATGGGGTAATTTTGTTGTTGTATGGAATGAAGTGTTCTACCACCATTCAGCCAGAGGCAACCATTTGACCCATTATGTCTGTTTATTAGATACAAAGCAACGAAGATATCCTTCCAAACATTTGTTTACTATCTCAGTTTGCCCATCAGATTAAGGATGATAAGATGAGCTAGAGCTAACTGATTACCAAGACAAGAAAATAAGTCTGTCCAAAAATTTCCAGTGAAAATGGGATCTCTGTCACTTACAATAATCTTTGGGTTTCCATGTAGCTTTTGAATTGTTTCCATAAATGCACTAGAAACTGTACTGGCTTTAAATGGATGTGATAATGCACAAAGTGTGCATACTTGGTAAGTCTGTCAACTACCACCATGATGACACTCTTTCCCTCAGACTTGGGTAAACCTGTGATAAAATCCATTGAAACCTCCTCCCAACGTTGGCTTGGAATGGATAAAGGTTGTAATAGACCCGGTGTCTTAATTGTTTCAACTTTCTTTTGTTGGAAAACCAAACATTCCGCCACAAACTTTTGAATAACTGATTTAAGGCCATCCCAAAAAAATTCCTTCTTAACCCTGTCATAAGTTTTTAAAAATCCTGAGTGCCTCCTATGGGAGAAGTGTGCAATTCCATAAGAATCTTTTGTTTTAGCTGGGAATTCTTATAGAGGTATAAGCGATCTTTGTACCATAATGAATCATTTTGCTAGCTAAATGTATCAGACGTACTGGAATCTTGTTGTAATTTTTGAATAACCACAGTTCTTCATCCTTCTTCCATTTCCTCCCTTGCTTCATTTATCCAATCTGGTTGGATAATAGAAATGGCACACAACAATGCTTCCACATCCTCATCCTTTCTTGAGAGTGCATCTGCCACCACATTTTGCTACCCTTTTTTGTAGATGATTTCAAAGTCATAACCCAACATCTTTGTGACCCACTTTTGTTGCTCTTCAGAGGATAATCTTTGTTCTAAAAAGTATTTAAGGCTATCATGATCCGTTTTTACCTTGAAGTGTCTTCCCATTAGGTAGGGTTACCATTTCTTAAGTGTATGGAGTATTGCCAACATTTCCTTCTCATAAATAGCTTTGTGTAAAAAACTTTCCCTTGATTGGACGACTTTCAAAAGCAATGGGTCTTTCATCTTGCATTAAAACAACACCAATTCCATTTCTTGAAGCATCACATTCCACAATAAAGGTTTTTGTCAAGTCCGGTGTAGCTAAGACAGGTGCTTGGCACATTGCCTCTTTAAGATGTTCAAAGGCCTTTGTTGCTTCTGGATTCCATGAAAATGCATCTT
>APFE030286216.1:0-19219 GCA_000404065.3 Pinus taeda
GTCTTAGCTGCTGCTATCCTTGGAAACACACTCTGGTCCACTGCTTGATACAAAAATACAAGGGCTTTTGAATCCTTCTTCCTATTGCTCTTCAATAGATCTTTCTCTGCCTGAGTTAATCTGTTGAACTCATTTTCATCTGTTGGTTCTTCAAAACCATCTTGAACTAATTCCCATAAATCTTGACAGGAAAACAGGGCTCTCATGGTTATAGCCCAATAGTCATAGTTTTTCCCATTGAACTGTGGGAATTGAGGATTAAACATACCCATGCTGGTGCTGGTGTTGGCCATTCTAACACTCTTTAACTATGCTATAAGATGTTTGACTGTGTATTAAAATAACTGATTGTTTCTTCAGCAGCAACACAACAAAAATCTGAAAAATACCTGGATGTTTTTATCTGAGACTTCACTTTGCTGGAGAAGATTTACTGCTGTAACAAAAGGAACCTTCCTTCAGCTTCTTTATCACCTTCAAAGAGCCTGGACTAGCTCTGATACCAATGTTGGGGAATTTTTCTGTTAAAATCCCAAAAACACAACATAAACTGCACAGAGAGACAATGCTCCGTTTTGCCACAGGATCTTTAACACAGTGGAAACAAAAACAATTTCTTAGAAGCGGACAAACTTTTTACACACCAAGGATTTCTATTCATTAATAAAAAAAATTGTTGTTACAAATTATGATCTTCCTCTCTCACAGAGGGATTCACCAACTGCTGTGTGAAAATTACGCTGCTGCGTGTTCCTTTTGCATATTCAGAACTATACATACGCACTGCTGTGCCTCTCTTTTCAATTACATACGCACTGCGGTGCCTCTCTTTTCAGTTGCATTGTCAACAAACAAACATTACATATATATATGATAACAAAAAAACTTACATCCGTTTTCTCTTGCCATGCTTCCGTAAAAAGAAAACCAATAAAATTTAAGTGGTTTTAGCAACTTTTACTTGTGCCCATACTCCGGCTGATAGAAAATGATAAAATTAAAAACTTCACCAAAACTTACCAACCCATAGTAAATTTCATTTAGGGTTTTACTGACAAAAACGGCGGTTAAAAATGAAGCTTTTACTTCACGTCAATTTCATATTGCAGCCTTGTACTTCAACCATTTAACTTTGTGATTTGCGATTTGATCGTATCGCGAAATCGCATTCGTTGTGGAACAGGAAAATGAAGCATTAACCTTTGGGTGTAATCTGTGATATGCGATCGGATCGCATCGCAACATCGCAATCGCAGAAATCAAGTGAACAGACGGAGGCTCCAAGCAAGCATGCGATTTGCGATCTACGATCTCATCGCATCGCAAGGAAAAATAATTCTGCAATTGAAATTATTATTTCAACACTTGAATCTATGAGCTTTTATTGAACTAGAGGTATTGGATATGTAATAACAACATAGAATCAAACCATGATACAATAACCAAAATCTACCTGAGTCATCAGCTTATTATCTTATAGCTTTTGAATCTCGAGTTGCTTATTTTTATCATTCATTCTTTTTACCTTTTACCCTAGTTTATTTTATTCATGTTGGTTTGGGTTTTATCCTTTTCTCTATTCACTTGCGTATAAGGCTGGTTACCAACAGCGATCCTTTATCACCAATAAGTTTCCTCGAGACAACAGCCAACAAGTATAGAGAAGGAACTTCAGTAGCATACCGATCTACTCGATTTACATGGGTGGGGGCAGTTGTCCCGGGCTTGCTTCAGTGCTTCAATCTCTCAATGCCAAATCAAGGTATTTTGGAAGTTATAAACGAATTTGTGCTTCATTTTTATGCTTTAAAAAATGGTCTTAAGAAATTTTCTTGTATAGCTTTATATTTCTTTAATTTATCCCAAAATAGATGATATGAACAAATATCAATTCATATTTTCTATTTCAAAGAGTTTATAATGAGGTTCATCAAATGATTTGGCATTTTTTTTTGTTTGAATGTTTGGCTTAACACATTACAAACACCCGTTAAGGCTCGCTTGGATTCTATTGTTTCTCGCTGGGATTCTATTGCTTCTTGGACATGGTTAGAGTAATGTGATTGGGTGCAAGTTTGGTACAAGGAAATTTGATAAACGAGATTCCTCTAGTGGTAACCCCATCTTTTTATGAAGGAACTCTATAAAACATTTATATTAATTAGATTGCATTTATCTCTCTCATTCACCATATCCAAAGCAAACATCTAAAGCCAACAAATGCATGAACAAGACATAAAGTTGTGAGTTAGATTCCACGCACTATAAACAAATAGATATATGGTAATTGGCACTCTACTAAGTTCAGATCACCTTCCACTCTTTGCATGCCTCCTTTCAGAATTTAGTCCCTCCTCATTAGTGTGCCAAAGCGCATACATACACGGATAGTAATCTAATCACTATCACTTTTTTCTTAAAATTAGATCACTATTTACGAATGTCTCTTTACAATTTCACATGTGAAAACATGAGATGTTTATGATTAATGCTTTGTTTTATATTTTTCATCTTTAATAATTTTTTTCTTTGCCCTCATATATTATACAAAACCTCCAAACTCCATTTCTAGTCCAGTTTTTGTTTCTCATTTCATTTCTTATTTCTTGATTGTGGTAACACGGTTCACATTCCTCTCTCAAACTAAGATACCAGTACATTATCACTCTGGTACATCTTAAAGTGGTTCATTCACAACTTGATAAATCCATGCCCTATTTACACTACATGTATGCCTAAACAAACTAAAATCTTACAACCATGGGTACTCCCAAACAACATGTATCGAAAATCCCAGCATTGAACCAAAAATCCTCAAAAAAATCGCACATCACACTCTTGCTACTTCACTCTATACCACTCCATTTCCTAACCAAAAATCCTCAAGGAATTACAAATCACACGCCTACTTCACTCTATACCACTCCATTTCCTTCATATTCTTTCTTTTTTCACATCCATATTATTGATTTCTCTGCTTCTATATCTTGCATGATCCATAAGTGACTTGTATTTGCAAGGCCCTTTATACATAGATTGCTCCATGCAATCAATCCAACTCTTCTTCAGCGACTTCAATTTTTGTTATTGGAGTTGTCTATAATGCTACTTTTTGGAGATTCCGGTGACTCGCGGAAGAAATTGAGGTTAAATCTTGATTTGTTGCAGTTAAAATGGTTTTTTAACTGCATATTTGGATTCAGTAACTGAAAAACCCATGGGACGCTTTGATTGTGCAGAAACTAGCTATCAAACTTGCGATTCCAATAAATTGTTGTAGTATGTTGACCGGAAAAACCCACTGAAAAAGCTTTCAAAAAATCGCATTAAAGACAACTACTTTGTTAATTGCCAACCACTTTCTGCTGTATAAACTTCAGTGTGTTGGGCCCAGTATCAAACTTGCGATTCCAATAAATTGTTGTAGTATGTTGACCGGAAAAACCCACTGAAAAAGCTTTCAAAAAATCACATTAAAGACAACTGCTTTGGTAATTGCCGACCACTTTCTGCTGTATAAACTTCAGTGTGTTGGGCCCAGTCTCATAAGCTTAGACATCTACGTTAGCAAAGCTACCCTAAATCACTTTCCTTTGTCACTGTCACAACAGCCTTTACCACACATGTAACACTTTTCTTTTTCATGGTTACAACAACCTTTACCAGACATGCAAAGTGTCTTCACGGTCTCCAGCTTCCTATATAAAATGCATCATTTAGTCGTAGCCGCTTGCTTTGGCTCCTCATGCAAGTGGTGTTGGGCATCTTCTCATACCACCACTACCTCTTGGTGGCTAAAGAAACTCCTTCGGATTAAAACTCTTGCACAGTTCACTAAGAGTCTATGGCAGAGATCTTTCCACTTTTATCCTGATCTATTTCACGAAATGCCCTGGTCAACGTTCTCCTCGTATCTTGTTCTCCAACTTTTACTGTTATCATGTATACAGACTCATCAAAGTCTATTGTGCCACTGCCATCTTTATCAACGTCCGCAATCATCTCGCTTATTTGCTCGTGTGTCCTCTCAAATCTGAGAGCCATCATTGCAGTCAAATCTTCCTCTGACGCTATTGACGCCATTTTCTAGTGAACTCTCATGGAGTTTAGCTGCCTATCCTCGACATGATCAATGAGAGAATCCAACAATTTGTTTTGCTAAATCGTATCTTCGGAATCTGTCGTTCGCGCAACAGTCTTATTCGCCTCTTCTGCTACCAATTTTGCTTTTTTGATTCAACTTGACTCTGCGCACTTTCCCTTTCCAGTACGCCATTACTGCTGCAACAACATCAGCTGCTCCATCAGTCCCTGTCTCCTCCACCAATGGTTTTTTTCTTTTTTTTCATTTTATCAAGCTTTCTGAAATTCGTTTGCTGGTTCAATTTTTAACTCGGTTGCACGCCTCCGCTGTATTTTCACACAGTCACAGATTCTTGTCAGCTTTGGGAGCAGTCTTCTTCTCGACAAAGGACTTCTACGCGGCAGGCTTCTTCATGCTTCTTAGCGGGTTTTCCTTTTCGCACGACCATCTCCTGAATGACACCGCAGACGACTCGACTTGATATGCGTTAGAAGAGTTCCTTTTGGGTTCTTTGGGTTCCGATTTCATTACGAGTAGGGTTGGAATTTGGTTTTTTTTTTTATCTTTTATATAAAATAATTTGATATGTTTTGGATGTTAAGTTTTTTTTTCCTATGTTTTTGGAGTTAAGTTTTTTTGTTTAGGGAAAAAAAAGTTATATTTAAAATTTTGCTTTATAGAAGTAATTATGGTAAATTAGCTTTTTACCAAATTTTATTAGAAAATTATCTTTTAATAATATAATTATGTTAAAAATCTTTACATATCTGTCATATTGAAAAAAAACAAAATAACTCTAACACACAAATGACTTATTAAAAATTGAATTTTGATTTGAAATTGAATTCAACACTCACAATAAAATCTTTGGAACCTTGAATCAAACTGTCATTGACCAACAAGTACATTATCTCTCTTTCAACATACTAATAGGTTCCCATACAAGAATAAATCTACAATATACCAATGGCTTCTCAAGACAATCTAGGTCTATAAGCTAATAGTTGATTAATTGACCTTTTTCCCTAACATTTCAAAGCTTTGTATACAATTTTTACCGATGTGCATCTTTAACATATCAAAACCTTAACTTAAATAGCTATATAATTTCAATGTATAATGCATAAAATAAAGTAAAATGAAATAAAAGAATCAGATGAAAACATAGAGTTCATTTATCTTTTTCTTTAGTGTGTAATTGAATTGAATAATCTTCTTTTTATCTATATAACATCATTATAATTATTTAATATTAATCAACTATATTGTTTTAAGGTAAACAAAAATACAATATTTTAAAATTATAATAGTAATGTAAAAGAAAAAATAAATCTAATATTTAATAAATTTAATTTAATAAACATAGTCTAATATTATAGAGTATGACAGTTTTCTAAATATATTTTTAATTTAATTTTTTAAAATAATTAATAAACTTATAAAATTAAATACTCAAAAAAAATCACATTCATTCTGTATTAAAAAATATAATTTTAATAATAAAAATTTTTCATATTATTAGTTTTGAATAAGAAAAAGACAAAACCAAAGACACACTATAAAACATTTAAAATATATAATTTAAGTTAATGTTTCATAACCATACCATTAATTATATATTCTCATTCCAAATGCTAAGTTCTTAAATAAACTGAAGTTTATATATTAGATCACCCTAAATAAAAAAATAAAATAACACATTTTTTCCATCCAAAAAAACTACTCAGGACTCCTAATTAATACTTGTTTAATTTTATTAGGCAGTTGAAATTATTAAGTGATCAGTCTTACAGTCATTGTCAATTAAAGCCCTAACTGGAAGGACCATCAAGCTAGAAATGCATGAGGAATTTCAATTTGTCTTTTTTCCATCTTCTCAAGGACGACGTTATCCTCATTTCTTTTCGCTATTTGAAATTTATCGCTGACATACCTATCTCAAGCTTCGTTGCATCATTTGAGTAGAAGGCCATGGATGTTGAATGGAACTTAAATTAATTTATCAACTATTTTTGAAATATTTTTTTTCCAAAAAATATGATTATAACATTAATTAATTGTTTTTCCATTGTAAAAATGTATTCAATAAAATCTTCAAATTTGAAAATTGTAATTTAAATTTTCTAAAATTTTTAGGAAAATCATTTTAAAATTTTTACTTTTTTCCAAACAAAATTATGACCTAGTTAAAACCAAAATTTTTACTATTTTCCCAACAAAATTATGACCTCGTTAAAACCCTCTTTCACATTATTGTAAAATTAAACTACTTTAGGGTTGTTTTTGCTGACGTGGAGTTCTGTGCTAGGACTATATTCAAAATATATTAAGCAACCAATGCTCTCATATAGAGGATTCAATTTAATTTATATTTGTGACATACTAAAAGTGAGTTCTACCATGGCTCTCCATTTGTAAATATTTCCGCGGGCATTTAGAATAAATATATTCTCATAATTCTTTAAACAAACATGGGAATGATGGTCAAATTCAACGATAAAGAATATTCAAGAGAAGGTGGAGAGAATTTAAAAATGGGGTGAAAAACCATAATCGAGACAGACTCCCCATCTGAAGTTTCACTATTTCTTGCTTCCGCCGTGGAATGTTGAAACCCTTTGCGTCGATGGCTAATATAATTAAATGCATATTATTAACTTGCGGAAAAATAGCCATTAAATACAATAAAACTGTAAATAAAATGTGTATTTAAGAAAAGGACAAATGAGAGAAACACAAATTTAACTGGAAGAAAAACTTGGACACCAGAGTAACTTAAACTTGTAGGATTTGATCGTATAAATACACTAATAGTAGCAGTTATATTACAAAAAAAATTCCAATTGTTTCTTACTGTCCGGAAACAACCGATATGCTTTTAGATGACTGTATGTTGTAGTCAAAACTATAGAGTTTGTGGTTACATGTTACTGTTGTTGTTTCGTTGTTGTCACAAATAGAGAATTTTAAGTGGATTAAAATAAGGTTTTGGGTTAAATTTTTTATAATCAAACTATAGAAGCTGAATCATATAGCCACTAAGTCACTGTCATGCCAATTTGTGTGCTGCACATGTTGATATCAGACAGAAACTAAATGAATAAGAAACACAGACAGGAGGATACGCCAAGAAATAAACAACTGAACTGAATTTTTATTCGAATGGGTGAACACTCCGCACTATTTGATTCATGTGCCATTACATTATTTATATCATATTACATAACTGAAAACAGAACTGAAAAACAGTTCCGTCAAACTAACTAACTACTGCCAAACTAACTAACTACGATACAGTTACATTCTGCCTAACTTAATTCGTTGTCAAAAAACTAACAGCACAAAGGTTGTATAACCATTGAAAATAGTCTCATGTCTGCCATCGTCCATCGAACAAGCCGTATCAAATTCCATCTCTATAGTTCATACTTACCCTGGTCCCATATGCTTCTAACTCTTACAAGACCTGCAACTTGGAAGGAGACTATTTGATACTACAAAAATAGATCTAATATAGTAAAGGCAAAAAATTGCAAGATGGTTCCTGTATGAGAGAATGCAATTCAATATTTATTAATATATTTAATTTCAAAATAAAAAATTTCAAATTCAGTTAATAAAATTATCGAGATATTGCTTAGAGTAAGTGAAAACCTGGGATGCTTGTAAGCTGCATTTGACGCTGAGTACTTATAGATTTGTGATTTGTTGTGGAGTCAAATTATCAGGAAATTCTTACTATTATTCTCTCCAACGCTCCATGGCCGAAAGCGGGAGCATCCATCACATTCATTGCTGGGGAACTACGTCGAGCCATGGCGGAAAGATTGGAAGCGTTTGAAAGATTGGTAATTTGCCAGTGATAAATTGATTGCTGGATTGGTAGTTTGCTAGTGACAAATTGATGGCTGGAGGGAGGCTAATCTATCTTGACTCTCTACTATCCTGAGGGACCTAAATCCCCATTACCCATATTCATTCCGAAGATAATGTACCAAAACTCTTTTCATAACAACTATGAATTTTATTGCAGCTTACAGGTGTGATATCTTCCGTGGAGATTTCATCTAGTTATTGAAATTTATTGCGTTAAATTAGATAACATATTGTAGGTGTGATACTTGCCATATTGATTTTTATTTATTTATTGCTTTTATAGATGACGTACTCATGATTAAAAAGTTGCGCAATGAGCCAGTGAGTAGTGATATTGGTGCTAATTACATTTACAAAACTGTTCATCACTGGGGTGCAAGAAAAATGCATATCATGACACTCGCTCTGAGAAGCCATTAATGCACTTTTGTTCTGCTCTCCTCTTCCGCTCTTCTTCTAATGAAAAGAAGAACGTAAGCCAGTAATAATTCCAGAGTGTAGGTGGGGACTCTGACGTTTCTTCCATCTGTATCGAGAATATAAACTTATTCACAAATAATCGAATTTACTCTCCCCGGCCACCGGAAGCCTATATTGTAAGTTATAGTTACCGAATCTCGATTCTCCTTCCAGTTGTGTTGTTCAGTGGGGAATTTGAGGGTTCCTGCTCACTCAAACTTCGAAGTTGTCAACAACGTTCGGGCCTTGGAGCTTGATCACGGTAGTTAGAAAATAAAGTGAAAATAAAAGGATGTAATGACGTTTTCATAAAATTCTTAATCGGCGAAGCACATTAGGAAAAACGGGCATCGACCAATTTTAAATGTTAAATATTGGAAAAATGCACTATGACGCGTAAAATGCTTGTCAAATTCCATCCCTGGCTAGGAGGAATTCTTATGTTCACGTATAAGAAACTACTGGAAGACTCATGGAATGATCATCATCACATTACAAACCTAGAAATTTATACATAGATCTACTACAACTATTCACTTACTGCTATTTATTATCTATCTAAATCCGCTGAGACTCATGGAATGATCATCATCACATTACAAACCTAGAAATTTATACATAGATCTACTACAACTATTCACTTACTGCTATTTATTATCTATTTAAATCCGCTGACTATAGCCGCTCTTCGCCGACTAACACGCCAATGCCGTAGTCATGCGTGATTAATGTTCTAACACCTCCCCTTAATGCTATTTATTATCTACCTAAATCTGTTGAGTATAGCCGCTCTTCGCCGACTAACACGCAGACGCCCTCATACGGTCAGGCATGATTAATGTTCTAACACCTCCCCTTAATCACGAAGACCTAAAATTTAACTTGCCTGCTGGTCTAAGTCTCAGCTAGGCTTACAACAAAACATTTCATTTTTGACTTCTTACTAAGGAGTCCATGCTTGTTTCCAACATGAGCTCTAAACATAAACAAATGACCTGGGTGGCTCTCTCCTCATTTCGTGGCTGGAACACAGAAATCACATTCAATAGACAGCTTCAACCAATTCGACCTTCACGAAAGCCTTTACCCACTGCAAATAACATGAAGAACATAGAGCAACAACAACGTTCCAATCTTCAGAGCACCACAACGCTACTCAAACAGTCATCAACTCAAAAAATAATTGTCTAGCAGTATTAATGCAGGTCGCTTCTCTAGGAAGCTCCTCACGGCTCCAACGCTTAACACACAATCTCCTCCAAGATTCACAACAGCGGTGCTTCTGGAGCTCTCAAGCTCTCAACGCACATCGCCCTCTTTTACCAGCACTTCGCAGCTCCTCCTGGGAAATCCCCAGCTCCTTCAACGAGCTACTCTCCTCGGCCTTGGCTCCACACAGGGTGCTTCAATGATTCTCTTTCAACAGCACTCTGCAACAAACAACTTTTAAAAAGAATACTCCAAAAAAAATACTCGAAGTGGCACAAAATCCACCACTCTTCAGACACAAATGGGATCTCGCTCATTGAGACCTTCACGAGCCAACTACTGGCTGAGCACACAGCTCCCAACTATATGAGCACACAACTCCCAACCACTGGCTGAGCACACAACTCCCAACTAGATAAGCACACAACTCCACCACACGCACAGCTCCTTCTCAAGTTCATAGCAGCACAATTCTTACAAACATATATCTCCATGCGGCAACAAACCAGAGCTCAAACCCTCAGCTCCACACATGCAAAACTCCAACTCAGAGGCTCCAAAGCTAGCCTCACATGCAGCACACTCAAACAGCGACACTCCCACAACACTCAAACAGCGACACTCCCAACGGCACTCAGCGGCACCCTAGCGGGACTCAGGGCTCTCGGCATCTCTAGTAGCAACAGACAAAACACTCGGTTCCACAGCTTCGCAGTGGCACAAATAGGTTCACTCTTCAACAACGGTTGCTCATCTAGATACACAGCACTCTTCCAACTCAAATTTGGCATCCCGCAGACACCACTGGGCCTTCCTCACAGCTCACCTGGCTCTGATACCATATAAGAAACTGGAAGACTCATGGAATGATCTTCATCATTACATTACAAACCTAGAAATTTATACACAGATCCACTACAACTATTTATTTATTATCTACCTAAATCTGCTGAATATAGCCACTCTTCGACGACTAACACGCCGACGCCGTCATGCGGTCAGGCGTGATTAATGTTCTAACATCACGTACTTCGTGCATTTTGGCTCTATACTTGCAAATCCCAATACCATCGGCACGCTTTAGCTGGCCAACTTTGCAGAGAGTCATGTGCCTTCAGCGTGACGACATCCATCTTTGATGGATGACTTACTTCCCCTATAATGGAACTGTGGGTCCGCCATGTCTGGCTCCAGCAACACCATTTACTCATCGTAGTTGTTTTTAATGCGACTTTTTGAAAGCTTTTCTAGTGGGTTTTTCCGGTCAAAATCCGGCAGCAATTTATTGGAATCACAAGTTTGATAGCTAGTTTCTGCACAATCAAAGCGTCCCAAGGGTTTTTCAGAGTGCTGAATCCAAATATGCAGTTAAAAAACCATTTTAACTGCAACAAATCAAGATTTAACCTCAATGTCTTCCACCGGATTTAGTCACCAAAATCTCCAAATCCCATTATAAACAACTCCTTTACTCATCATTTTGCACCTTTCATCACTCACACAACATGGACGACGCCCATCTGTCCTCAGGCGACTGAATTACATAGGCACTTACAATATTTCTTTTTCCATGCAATCACTACATCGATCGAGGGTTTTCTGCTCATGTCCATCAACTTGGGTTGTCAAAAATTTGGGACTACTTCAACAGCATGTTCTCATCATACCATCGCAACATTCCGCCTTATGCCAAATCACTACTGCACCATATCAACTTCATATCAACTTCTTCCCCACACCACTCCATAGACCATCACGTTATTTGTTTCCCTTATTTTCGTCTCTCACCACTTTGGCTCTTATATTTATCGTTCTGATTCATTCACCTGATTCATTCATTTATCGTTATGGTAAGATGAGAAATGATTTATGAGAAATGATTTTATTTTCTAAACTGTTTTATATAGTATATACATAGATTTTGTTTAACCATATATACATTGTAGCCTTTTGTTTAACCATATATACATAGTAAGATAAGGGATATTATATTACTACAAAAAAACATATATTTATAGTGTTACATTGTCTCTATTGATCTATTGGTTTTTCACTAGGTAAACTAAATTAATAGCATAAACTCATTTTTTTTATTTGTTTTATTTTTCTTAATTTGTTAATGTAATAGCATAGAAACATAAAGCAAAAACTTTATAAAAAGCACCACATTGAAATCTAAGATATTGGCCTCGCCCGAATGCTCATCTAATAGCATAAAAATAAAATGAAAAAACCACATAGAAAGCATTGCCTAAAATGACAAACATACCCACGTTGAAAAGTAAGATATTGTTCTAAGCGAAATACTCATCTAATAACATAAAAACAGAAAGAAAAACTACATAAACGGATAAACATAGCCACATTGAAAAATAAAATATTAGCCTAAGCCAAAGAACTAAATTTTTTCATCTAGTGAAATTATATCCCGATCATGTGGCTGTTGATCCCCATTAGTATCTAACAATGAGAGTTTGTTTCCAATGATTCATTTGATAGACAAAGTGACTTTCATGTTTACATTATCTTGGCCATAAAAGTAATGAATTCCTATTGAGTGTCCACTCTACTGGTGAGGACTCTTCCAACGAGAGTTTTAATATGTCAGTACAAGTTAACAATCTCGATAAATGCAGAAACCCTAGCTCTTGTGGAATTGTCAACATTGACAATCCAATCTCGGGTCTCTTTCCATATGAGTCTCTACAATAAACCTATGAGCCTAGCTAACTTTCTCTTCTACATCTAAGATTTCCATATCAAAGTGTGAGTTCCTCCATATATATCACTCCATATTTTTTGTGGCAGAGGATCAAGTGTGAGTTCCTCTTAGGGTAATGGGGCTAAAGTCTGGTGGCAGACGATTCAGTGAGTTTATGTTTGATTTCGCAGTCAACGTGGTCAAGTTGACGAGATGGTGATTTATGAAGTATAATAATGTTTTGGCATGCTAAAATATGATAATGTTTATACGTGTGAATCAAATTCAAACTTTTATATGCGAAAGTTTTAAATTTGATAAATGTGGTCAGGTTGACGAGATGGTGATTTATGAAGTATAACAATGTTTTGGCATGCTATAATATGACAATGTTTATACGTGTGAGTCAAATTCAAACTTTTATATGCGAATGTTTTAAATTTGATAAATGGGTAAACATTTAAATTGATATAGGTTGACTGTTTGAACTAATATGAAAAAAATTGTAATTTTCTATTCACGAGTTTATGTGGGTAAATTGATATGTTTTGAAATGTATAAATCATTAAAACAATATAGTTTGATTGATATTGTGTGTTTTAAATTTATATATTTTGATATTATGTTAAGTTTGTAAGTTAATTTAATTAATGTCTTTTGAACTTGTAATTTTTTTTTTATATGGTTTGATATGTTTGAAATGCATAAATCATTAAAACAATATAGTTTGATTGATATTGTGTGTTTTAAATTTATATATTTTGATATTATGTTAAGTTTCTAAGTTAATTTAATTAATGTCTTTTGAACGTGTAATTTTTTTATATGTTTTTAATGTTTTTAAAGTGTAAATTTTATAGATTTAAATCGTTGAAGTTATATATCATAATTTTTAAATGTCATATATATATAGATATAGGGTTGAGGAGGATGAGCTTTTCAATTTTTTGATTATGCATTTTTTAGAGTTTTTACTGTGTTTTTTTCCTAACAGATCTTTTGCATGTCTATGAGTTTCTTTTTTTCTTTTTTGGTCACTTCCTTCCCACTCCCTTATTCCTCCCTTTCTTTTCTTTTTTTGTTCTTTCCATTTGTTCATTCAACTTGTCCTTACACTTTCTTTGTCTAGTGCACTAGCATTTTATATCAGTCCTTATTGATTTCCAAATGGTGAGTCAGTAGGAGGAACCAGTGGACTATGATATCAATCCCCTCGGGTCTTAATCTTATGTATCTAGGAAGAATACTCTTCCTTGCATGCAATATCTTCAATTATTAATGCTTGGTGTTGTTTAAATCTTCCCTAGGTTTCTGTAAGCATGACAAGTGCCTTTTCTCTCACAACATGGTGGCCTTATCGATTTTCAAATGGTTAGTTAGTAGGAGCTACCAGAGGACTATGCTATCAGTCCCCCCTGGGTCTTAATCTTTTCTATCTAGGAAGAATACTCTTCCTTGCATGCAATATCTACAATTATTAATGCACGGGGGTTCTTTAAATCTACCCTAGGTTTATGTAACCATGACAAGTGCCTTTTATCTCACGACAAGTGGTATTATTGATCCCCTTTATCTCCACAAATTTCTGCCCCTCCTCTTTCAATTCATACATCCTCTCTCTATTCGCAGTTTGGTTCCCCTCCTTCCCTATGCTCCACTAGAGTTATGAAGGTAACCCCTTTTGCTCCAAGGTGCCAAACGTTGTTGATATAGATGGGTAAGGGACAATTTATTTGTAAGTTATGTGATTCAATGAATATTGTCATTGGAATGGATATAGATATTGAACACAATATCGGTTTCATTGTGAAACCCTTAATGGGAAGATTTAGGGTGAAATCATTCAAGACCTCATTGCTTAAGTCATGGGTTCCTAGTTTTTAAGAGCCTATTCTTGGGTATCTATCCACCTTTCATATTTTTGTTCGGGGTTATATCCCTTTTCTCTTTCACTTTATAGTGAATTATGCTTAGATCCAAGCCTAGTGCTGCAATTGGGACAAACATGACTTGTTGTGAAAACCCTAGAATATTTCCTTCAACCATGTGAGGGAGCCCACCAATGAGCTTAGTGTTTACTCCATTTTTCTTGGGGTTCCACTAAATTTTTGGTATTTAGATATCTTTAAATACCTTGGAAACAAATTTGGTTTTTTTGTCTTGTTGAAAAAGGATGGAAAAGTACGGAAGACCGACCAATGGGACGGATTCAAATTAGTGTCAGTCTAAGGTGTGACCTAGTGGTAGATTTGGAGATAGTTATGGATGTTTTTTCATGGCATCAAAAGGTTGATTACTAGAAGCTTATTTTTAGATGTTTTAGATGCTGTGAATTTGGGCATATTCAGTGAGATTTCCCGACTATAGGTCCCTTTAGGCTGGCTTTGCCCGCTCATAAGTTGTTTATGGATATTCATGGATACATTGCTTTTGTGTCTTATTCAAAAGCTTTGCCACAGGTTATAGATTTGAATTCTTCATTGGATATGTGCTTGGGTGGATTTCCTTCCATTGGTATGGTTTATTTTTCTTTCTACCATCCTTCATACTCGATTCCTTCCTTTTATGTTGTCAACACTTCCTCCTTTTAAATTTGCCATGGGTTGCATCTCCCTATTTGTTTGTCCCATTCTCCTATCCTTCCTATTCATGCTCCTCTAAATTTTTGTACCATGAATCCCCTTTTCTCTACATTATATATCCTTGTACACTTTTCATACTCCTCTCGCTATGCCCAAGAAGATAAGAAATCATATGCCCTATGCCTAAGGAAAAAGTAAAGCGAAATTCCTCTACTTTGTGGTGGTTTAGCATTGGAGTTTCCCTTGGCCAACCCAATTGGAAGGAAATCCATCTTCCATAAGGTTTAGGAGAAGGCCACGTTGGAGATTATAAAAGGAAAACACTCTTCCATTTCGACGACCCTTAGAGCACACATAACCCTATGTAATGGTGAATTATGATCATTCCTTATTTTAATTTGAGGGGTATTAGGGGTGGCTATAAAAGGCTAGCCCTAAAGAGGAAATATTCATCAAATAAACCCTATATCATCATGTTATATGAAATGATGTTATCTGGATAGAAAGCGAGATCCTTCATTGAGGGGCTACTACAAAATTGGTCATTTCATCATTTAGTTCAGAAAGCTTGATTACTGGTTAGAGGGTAGAGTGTAAAATCATTTATTCTTCCCATTTTCCTTCCACCATCTTATCCAACTTGACCCTCAAATATTTTCCTGTCCCTTGTCCATTCTCAATGTGTATGGCTTGTATTCTAATCGTGAGAATATTTGGCTAGATTCAGCGAAGCCAAGGGTTCTTGCGGACTCATACATAATTATCAGAAGGGATGTAAACATTTCCCTCTAAAATTTTGGGGATAAAAGACTTGTATGGACCCTCAACATTGTTTTTTTTGTAGAGTATCTAGTTAATAATCACGTAGTGGATTTGGAGCTCATTAAAATTCATCCAACATGGTTGAAACACTACTATAGGGATCAATGAGTGTCTCATATGCTAGATGGATTTTTTGTCTCTAAATCCTTTATGATATTTGGTCTCTATTTTAAATGATTAGTGGACATTGGAGGTGTCTTGGTCACAAACCCATACTTCTTTATTTTGGTTATCCTTGAGGAGGGTGTGGGGGGGGGGAGTCTATTATGTTTTAGTTCAACCCTCCTTGGTTGGAAGAGGAGGATTGTTTGGATTTTATATCCTCTAATTAGAGTAATAAATATAATCATTTCTCATCCTCCTTGATGTTTGAAATTTTAGATAATTTTTTCAATGCTAAATAGGTCGTTGAGGCTTGGGATAAGGGGTATTATGTAAAAAAACAAGAGGGACTTATTGAACTGAAGAACATGTTTTTTGAAATCTAATCTCTGGTGGACACTTCCCCTATAAAAAATGATCAGTTGGATACTTTGAAGGCCTTGGAATGAAAAAAAATATTATTTCCTTTTTTAAGAGGAGGAGTGATGGTCGTTGAAAAGCATGTCCATTTGGATTTCTTTTGGGGATAATAATTTTAAACTTTTTCATCAATATGTAAACTAAAATAAGAAGGAAAACATTATTTGGAGTATAATTGACTCAAACAGAACTTCTCTACTCTCCTTTAATGACAAGGTAAAATAAGGGGTGTACTATTTTCATGCTCCTTTTGAATCCCCTCAAGGCTACCACATTTACGAAATTTTCCTAGTTGTCACTAAATTTATTAATGTGGTCATAGAAAATATGAATGAGATTTTGATAAATGAAGTATTTGAGAAACAATTCTAGGAAATGCTCAAATCTATGTACAAATTGAAGGCTTTGGGTCCTAATGGCCTTCCAAAGGAATTATATATGGCCTTTTATGATTTGACGAAGAATATGTTTTCTTAGTTATTCAAGAGTCACAATTTTTTAGTAAAGTTTTGGGTTTCTTCTTTTCCACATTCTTATTTATCATCACCAAGTCTTATGAAGGTACATCATTCAAAGATTACATCCAAATTGCTTGCACCAATATCATCTATGAATTGATATCAAATATTTTTTCAAGAAGATTGAAATTGATCCTTGACTCTTTCATCTATAAGGAGAAATTTAATTTCCTTCAAAATAAGAATTCATGGTGTCATTATTGTAGCACATGAGTTTTTTCATTCCGTCAAAGTGTCAAATTTGAATGTGGAAATACTCAAAATTGATCTTTCCAAGGCCTATGATCAAGTGGATTGGACCTTTATTTTCTTGGTAATTATTGAGACGTGTTTTTCTCTACAATTAGTCTATTTCATTTGTTGTGTTGATAAATGAATCCCCTTTGAGGTTTTTATGAGCTTCTAGGGAGCTGCAAAAGGGTTTCCCCATTTCTCCCCTTCTTTTCTTGATAGTGGTTAATGCATTGAGCAGATTATTGGAAGATATTAAATTTGTGGGGTTTCTCCATGGTATTAATGTCTTTGAGTATACCATCTTCTACCATTTATTTAATATGCTTAATTTTATTTTTGGAAATAGCACGGATATTTCTTTCTTTGAGAACTCTCTAGATCTCCTTTGTAAGAACAAAAGCATGGAAATAGCTATTAACAAATCATGTATGACACTAAATTTAAATTTTTAGGCCTCAATCACTTCTAATACAAAAACTATACACCTGACTATAAATTCATTATAAGCCAGCCTGAAATACATGTGGATTTATATGAAGAAAAATAAGTATTAAATATTGGATTTATTATGGCTCGGTAAAAATGTAGAGGCTGATATCTCTAACTAGGCCTCTGATTTTCTCTCTCATGTTGGTTAGGTTGTGCTTTTGAAGTCATTAATGGAGATTATATTAGTATATAAGACATCTATTATGGTTTTTTCTAAAGGATATCTTAATTTGATATGGAGATCATGTTTTCATTTCCTGTGGGTTGAGGGGAGCAACAGAAAGGGTATTCACTTATTCAATGGCCTCATATTGTAACTCTTAAGGAGCTGGGAGGGTGGGGCATCAAATGAATACATCTATTTATTAGATATTTAGCTAGTACAAATGTATCAAGACTCACTCAGGAATCCTCTGTATGCTTTCAACTTTTCCAACCAATACACTTTCGATGGATTTCTATGGGTGAGTGGTTCTAACTCCTAAACAAATCTTCTATAGTTTCAAATGTGTATAAAGCACTAGTGAGGACATTTCCCTTGGTTAGAAAATGGATATGTTTGCATGTGGGTGATGGAAGGCAAGTTAGATTTGGGCATGATGCTTGGTATAGTACAAGAAATCACTTTTCCATTTTGGAACCTTTGACTCAAGTGCTTGGACATTAAAACATTGTCTGTTTAGCCAATAGTTAGGCTCAAGCTCCTAAAACAAGACGGGAAAATGGTTGGAAGTTAGTTGTAGGTCTAGGGCTTTAGGATGATCTTGTAGAGGAATTGATAAAGTTTATGGATTTGATAGTATCAATCTGAGTATGCGTCATAGATGTAGTCCCTGTCTAGAGTAGAAAAACCTATATATTCACAAGCTCATGTGATCTACTAAAACAAGAGACAAGAATCTACTACTACTCTTTACAGCAGAAGCCCATAAACATCGAGCAAACAATAACCAATAGAGGAAGATAATAAAAGTCACATAACAAAATCAATATCTAGAGAAAGCCAAAAGTCAAAACCCAACTATATGTTTTGTATTAATTCGGGAGATCAAGACGAAATTACAATGCTTGTTCTCTCTAGAACAATCCCAACACTCAGCAAATTCAATCTCCAACTCATAAGCAAGCTCAAGGCCAAAGATTAGCCAATTCACAATCTCTGATAGTCTCTATTTAAATGTGTAATTCCTATGATGGATAGCTTCTATTTAAAGGGAAATAAAGCCTCTAAAAATAGCGTAATCCCTCAACGATCAGTTCTTGATTGCATGCACTATCAGTGCAACTCACAAAAATTTAAAACAAATAGTACATTGTTCTTGCAGTCTAGTATCAACTCGGTCTTTCTTAGAATCAACATGCATGAGTTTCTGATGGTTGAATCTTCAGTTAACTAGAGTAGCACTAATTAGGTCACTAGTGTCACAACTAATTGTTTACTCACTATTAGTTCCTAAAACTAATTGGAACTAGTTTAATTGGACTTAACTCAATAAACTGAGTTAACCAATTACAACTCATTCATAAGACATCCTAAACTAATATAAGTTAGGGAGAACCCATACATGTCTTCTAAAAGACTTCCAATTCTAATTTCCTAAATTAATTAAGTTAATTAAACTCAATTAATTATTTTCAAATTCCTATGGGAAAAGAATTCTATTTTAATTTATAGTTTAATTTGAGGGCAAAGTAAAATGGAATTGCTTGTTTCCATTTCTCA
>APFE030286226.1:3061-28047 GCA_000404065.3 Pinus taeda
TCTGATCTATAAGTCTGATAATCTGGGTTAATTAGTGATTGAATATCTGGAAGAGTGTGTTGTCCTTTATAGATCTGTACGCAGGTTCAGTGAAGCGAAGGCGCCTATACACGCCATTTAGGGGAAGTATAGCTACGTATACGCAGGTTGTTCCATACGCATATGCGTATACACACAAGTTGCAGACGGTTGAAATTGCGTATATGCTTTAAGTTGTGATCTAGCTGTTTCTGCTTATTGTTGCTGTGTTTTGGGTTCTGTTTTTGCTGTGTGGTTTCTGGTACAGTGTTCTGTGTATAGCTGTCAGAAAAGTATCTACTTGTTCCAGATCTAGGTGGTGAGAAGGAGATTGGTTATTCTTGATGATTGTTTGATGTTCATGGATCCAGTTTGAAAATTGATGAAAAGTGGTCCCTGGAAGAAATAGAAGGTTGTAGCCTTCTGTAGGCCAGCACCTACGTACTAGTATCTTGGCTAGTGCAAAAGCTAAAGGGAGTTGTTGCTCCCTTCCAGGAGAAACTGGAGAACGAGAGAGAGAGTTGTAGCTCTCTGCAGGTTGCAGCCTGCGTACTGGTAAAGAACTGCACCAGTACATTGTAAACAGAAGTTTCTAATTTAAAGAAAGATAGAGACGAATTGCAGCAGGTGGTTTTCACCCACATTGGGTTTCCACCTTATATCTGGTGTTTCTATGTGTGATTATCTTTCTGCTCTGTTTACTGTCTCTGGATACTGTTATTTGATTCTGCATCACTGACTAACAATCATCATCTGAAAGATTAAGTAAAGTAAAGGCATGTTCTGTATACGCGGGTTTCCTTCTTCATAATCGCGTACATACGCTGGTTTATTAAATTAAAGTAGCGTACAACAGTTGTTTTGAAAAAGAATAATTATCCTGATAATACTGATTCACCCCCCCCTCTCAGTATTATTTTCAACACATATACCAAAAAATATTACATTGTTCAACCCATCGCTATGATCAAGATTTTATGGCAGATGGTGTCAACTTGTCCATTAGGAAACCATGTATTTTTTACCATTTGTTAGCATGACACGAAGTCAAAAATTGTAATGATAACATCATTTGCAACATCACTAAAGAGTCTATAGAAACATCAAACTATAACAGATCATTAAAAAACATAAACAACTATAAATCATAAGATTTTATTGGTGTTGAATCTCTTGCATTGGATCCTAGAGGGGTTGATGAAGTAGTAATGCGGGCGATAACTAATACATAATTGTCTTGTCTAAGTGAGTATAGTATAAAACCTCAACTTAGACTTATTAGAAATGGTGAGGGTTTCGAGTCCCCACACAGAGATGGTGCCAAAATCTTCGCATCCCTTCCTGTATAAAACACTCCAAGCTTGGACAATGCCAATTAATACTTCACATGCAAATGCATGGGGTGGCCATGCCACCCCCACAATTTAATGACCTCCATTCAATATAACACAATGCGGTGGAAATGATAACCCATGCTCCCGCTTCTCTCGAATCACACCCCCATCGAGGAAATGAAAAAAGGTAATTTAAGAAAGTTGAAATATAAAAGAATAATTAGATATGAAAGAAAAATTGTTTGTGGAGAGGGGATTTGTAAGAATAAATAGAAGAATTTAGCGATGAAGGTGATAAATGAAGGGACTTCAAGAGTGGCGACTTTGTATCTATTTAAATGATGAATAATGTTGGGTTGGCTTTTGTTATCAATGATTTTCCAAATAATAAATGAAGATTAATGAAGAGTGTTTGAAATTTTAGTGTAATTAAAGAATATAAAAAAGTTTATTGTAATGGGATTGCTTAATGATAACATATTTAGTAAGGTAATTACGAAAAACATTGGTGATATGATATTTTAAATGAGTTTGGATAGATCTCTTAGTTTTTTTGGTGCAAGATTTTCCATGTGAACAAGGAATTTGGTAAATAACTTGAGAAAATAGAGGGTCATATTTATTTTTAATGCTTCTGAATAATTGTTTGAATGTTTTTTAAGGTTTGAAAAGAGTTTTGATGTTCTTTTAGTTAAGTTCTTGGAAATATGATTGATGATTCTATGAATGGAAGGGAGCCAAAATTAGGTTTAAGGAGGAGAGGTAGGGAGGAGGTGCTTTGGTTTTTGGATGGAGAATAGAGTGAAAATCTTTATTGAATTAGGAAATAGCCATTGTCTTAGAGGGTGTTGATGTTGATGGTTCTTTCTTTGTTTAATTGTTGATGGTAGAAATATGAATGGCTTTGGATACAATAGTTTTAAGAATAATGGATTTTTGAATAGGGTGGCATTGGGATCAAGCTTAAAGATATCTATTACTATGTGCCTTTTTCAAAAGACTTGGTGGGAGAAATAGTCTTCTAGTTCCCAAGTAAATAAAACATCCAAGAAATGAAGCGAGTTATCATATTAGGTTTCCATGGTAAATTGAATGTGGGGGAATAAGCTATTTAGATGGTTGAATGATTTTATGGACAAATAGCCATAGGGCCAAATGATGACATCGACAAATTAAAACTATCATTTGAGTTTGAGATGGAAATTTTCGAGGGTTAATGTTTTAAAGTGGTCCATAAAGATGTTTGCCACTACCAGGGATAAGGATCATCCCATTGTCATACCTTCGATTTGATCATAGAGTTTACCTTTAAAGCTAAAGAAAATGGATATAAGCCATATCTTATAAGATTTAAGATCTAAGGATAGACTAACTTTGAAATTATGTCAAGGGTTTTTGGTAAAAAGGGAAATAACATTAACATTGACCATAAGGGATCATTCATCAAGACACTAATTATGAATTGTGTCGATGAAGTCAGTTGAATCTTTATAAAGGAAGGGGTTTGGCCCACAAAAGATTAAAATTTATTGATTAAGAACTTGGCTATGACTTAAGTAGGGGTTCTAATTGCACTAGTAATAGGTCTCAAAGGGTTGTCTTTCTTGTGGATTTTAGGTTGCCTAAAATTTTTGTGAGATTGAGAGTCATCGACGAAAAAGATATTTTTTCTTATAAAAGAACAAAAAGGAGAATTTGGTTGATGAGACTTTTGAAAAGAGAATATCAAGTAGTTGATGTGTTCATGATAATAAACACATTAGCTTTATCAATGTTTATATTAGAATGACAATTAGCTTTATCAATGTTTCCATTAGAATGACAATATTGGAGTCATCATTAAAATGACCAAGGATATTGAATTCTTTTTAAAAATACTATATTTAGGAAGTTTTGTAAAATAGAAAATTTAGATGCATTTTTGTCCAATCTTTTTAGCTGCATATATAGAAAAATTAAAAATAATAAATTTATTAAATTATAAGATAATTGAATCTTGGTTTCTTTTGATCCATATTATGAAAAGTAAGAAAACTTTCGGTAAAAATCACATCATTAGATTTTTGTCGACGCTTTTCGAACCATCTAGTGTGGTTCATTGTCAAGACAAGAAGAAGAACAAGATCTTGGCATCAAGTTAAATAGATGAAGAGAACAATTTTTAGATGTTATAATATAACGGTTAGATTTGACTAAATAAATAATATTTTCATATAAAGAAAACGGTTAGATTTGACTAAATAAATAATATTTTAATATAAAGAAATAATTGTTAGAATATAATTGTTAATATTGAATTAAGGAAAATAATTAATCAAAGGGAAAATTTTTAATGAAATGAATGTTCTAAAAATAAAAATAATATTTAGGTCAAACCTAAATAATCAAAACAACAAAACAATAATAAAATCAATATAATTAAAATATAAATAATAAATGGTTAACTTAAAAACAAATAATAATATAATAAATTAAATAAATAAATCATTAACGAAGAAATAAAATAATTAATCATTAATTAGTAGTCAAAAATAAAAATACAATAAATTAATAATAATAATCGTTTATTATGTAGTCAAGATAAAATACAAATAAAAAATAGGAAATTAGAAATATTATATATATATATATATTATATATAAACTTAAGAAGAAATGACATGGATCCAACAACTGCTTATTTTCCAGCCATCATCTCGATTCAGATTGTTTGGCCTCCTTTCAATCTCTATAACTTCCCTTAACTTATGGTGATGGAAATGATCTATCTTAACAATGACTCAGGGGTCTTCAATGCAAATGTGGTGTTTTGTCTTTTCTGCATGTTCTGCTAATGTTGAGGGGCGGATCCACCTATGTTTGATGTATGTCACATGTTCCTAAATCCTTTGATTTATTGAGCGTCTAGTTTCACCAACATAGGGTGTTCCACACGAACAAGGGATTACATAAACACCTTTCATATTCTTAGGGTCCATCGTGTATTTTACACATCTTAGGGAACTTTGAATAGTGTTAAGGGGCCTAAAGGTTGAGGGAACCTTGTGCTTCTTTAGGATCCTTGCAATCTTGTCAGTGGTCCCTTGTATAAAGGGAAGGTGTACTCTATAAAACTGATCATTGGGTTCTTTTTTAATCTTAGAACCCCTGCTAGCCTTAAGGAAAGCCCTAAGACATTGGAGCTTATTATAACCATTATTTTTTAAAACCTTGAGGAGATGGATTTTCTCATTGTCAAGATGACTTTCATCAGAAAATCTAAACGCATGAGTGGCTAAAGTGTTGAAAACACCCAACTTTTGAGCAAGGAAATGATGGGACTTAACGTAAAGACATTGCTCTGTGTAAGTTTTCTTCTGAAATACCTAGTGTGAGAATGATCCATTGTCCTTCTTTGAAATAAGGATGTCAAGAAAACGAAGGCTCCCATTGATTTCACATTCCATAGTAAACTTTATGGAGCTAAAATGATTATTAAGATGATGGAGAAAGAGATCCAACTTATCCCAACCATGAGGCCAGATGACGCATGTGTCATCCACAAATCTCTTCCAAATATTTGGTTTGTATTGAGTTGAGGACAAAGCTTTGGATTCAAATCCCTCCATGAATAGATTAGCTACAATAGGGGAAAGGGGCGAGCCCATGGCAACACCACATGTTTGTTCATAGAAATCCCCTTCAAAGCTGAAGAAAGTAGAGGTAAGACAAATCTCAACCAATTTAGTAGTATCAAGATCTGTGATACAATTGATGACCTCAATGGCCTCATTGATGGGGATATTAGTGTAAAGGGAGACCACGTCGAAAGTCACAAGAAAATCCCCAGGCTCAAACCTTATACCCTTTAACTCATTGGAAAATGATGAAGAGTCTTTGACAAAGGACTCTGTAAGGCCAACAAGGGGTTTTATATTTTGGACTAAATACTTTTCCAGAAGATAGGTTGGCCCTCTTATAGTGTTGACAATAGGTTTGAGGAGAGCCCCCTCCTTATTGATCTTGGGAAGACCATAGATCCCGGGAGTGATAGGGTTACTCTCGATGAGTCTATGGCTCAAGGAGCTAACAATGTTACTAGATTTTCTAGCAAGAACCACTTTTTTAGAGATCTTCTTTAAGGGATTCTTATTGAGTTTTCTATAGCTTCTACTGTTACAAAGGTGGTCCAACATTTTTCTACGGTAATATTCCTTATCTAATATAACCATAGCTCCACCCTTGTCTTCTTTGAGAATAACAATGTCCTTGTTATTGTTCAAATATTTGAGGGCATCGAATTCAAGCTTGTTAATGTTGCTCTGAGGGGGCTTTGCCTTTCTAAGGTCAACTGCACAGTCTTGTCTGATGATATCCTTAGTGTTGTCCGGTAAACCCCTAATCCCAAATTCGATGTCACAAATAATCCCATCAACAAGAATTTTTCTAGGAGCAAGGGTAAAATTTAATCCTTTCTCCAAAAGACTGAAGATAGGAGGGTCAAAAGAGAAGCTAGAAATATTAACCACCCTATTATTACAAGAAGAAGGATAAAAATTATTATCATTATTATTATTATTGTTATTGTTATTATTATTAACCACATTATTATTATTATTATTAACAACAACAACAACCATATTATTATTATCAACAATTTTATTATTCTTGTTATCATCATG
Organism: Pinus taeda; assembly: GCA_000404065.3. Taxonomy (NCBI): domain Eukaryota; kingdom Viridiplantae; phylum Streptophyta; class Pinopsida; order Pinales; family Pinaceae; genus Pinus; species Pinus taeda. The sequence continues at coordinate 9,074 of APFE030286226.1, forward strand.
ACAAGGGGGGCAAGTAGAAGATTGCTTAACAATGTCAGTAGATATGCTGGAGGGAAAAGGGCTCTGAGGAATGGTAACAATGATGGAATCCAAGCGAGGATGAGAAGGAAAGGCTAAGGAAAGATCCCTCAAACATGAAGAGCTCAAGCAAGAAACTTCTTGAGAGACAACCTCGCTGGAGAAATCTGTTTGCCCAAGACGAACATAGGAGAGAGGAGGTACAAGAAGTGAAGCCATGGAATACGTAGCATCTATGCAACCGTCATCAAATCCCGAAATATTATTGCATCCCGATTGACATAGAAACTCTGAAACCATGTTTTCGTTCATTGGAGAAGACCTAGATCCAACTTCTGGAAAAGAGACGTTGTTGATTCATGAACAAAGCGCAGATATTTGATTGCCATCGACTCTACTAGAGGAAGAATAACCTGACAAATCAAAAAGAATCCCAAAAGAAGATGATCTTTCTGCAAGCTTGAGAAACTTTCTGGATTGCTTATTCTTCCAAATTTCTTAAAGGTGGAGAGACTTTAAAGTTGAACAAGCTTCGAACCTCGCCCAAAGAGCTGCAGACATCACATGAGAAAGCTCCAGGTGTAAAGAGAACAACTTTCGGGAAAGCAAATCGAGACCTTTTCTAACCTTGTAAATCTCAGACCGAACAAAGCCTAAACTCACATTTAAAAATACACGATATTTTTTGGAATTCTTAAGCCAATGTTTATACATCGTCTAAAGGATGCCATATTTGACTGCATCTTGGAAACCTACAAGCGTGCCCTTTCAAATGATGAACCTTTATTGCAATGGCTCTTCTGTGCAAGGTTGTAATAATTGAACTTAGGCTTCTGTGATCCATATTATGAAAAGTAAGAAAACTTTCAGTAAAAATCACATCATCAAAATTATGTCGACGTGTTATCGAACCATCCAGTGTGGTTCATCATCACGACAAGATGAAGAACAAGATCTTGGCATCAAGTTAAATAGATGAAGAGAAAAAAAATTAGCCGTTATAATATAACGGTTAGATTTTACTAAATCAATAATATTATTACTAAATCAATAATATTATTAATATTATTAACAATTATTAAAGAAATAATTGTTAATATCGAATTAAGGAAAATAATTAATAAAAAAAATTAATGAAATGAATGTCTAAAAATAAAAATAAAAATAATATATTTAGGTCAAACCTAATTAATCAAAACAATAAAAAAAACTAATAAAAATCAAATATAATAATATAATAATATAAAAAATAATATTTGGGTCAAACTTAAATAATCAAAACAATTAATTCTAAAAACTTAAAAATAAATGAAAATAATAAATTGTCAAACTTAAATAAAAATATTTGGGTCAAACCTAAATAATTTAAACATTAAAATAAAGAAATTTAGTTAGATCTAAGATTTTTGTGATCCATATTGATAAAGAGGGTTGAATACATCAAGCAGATGAAGAAGCAATCTGTCCCATAGGCTATTTTTAGCCTTGTCGACGTTAAAATAATTTATTTTTTTCTTTCTTTCATTGAATTTTGGTCGACGTTTCAAACCAACTAATGGAGGATGAACCACATTAGCTGGTTTGAAACATCGACCAAAATTCAATGATGTGATTAATCGAAAAGAAAAACTCTTTTTAATAATATTTAGGTAAAACTTAAATAATCAAAACAATTAATTCTAAAAACTTTAAAAAAAAATGGTCAAACTTATATAATAATAATAATAAATTGAAAGAGCTATAAAAATTTCCATGCTTTTAAGGGGAGCGAGAATGGAGCATCTGTGGTTAAGTTTCCACGAAGGGTTTGGATGAGGTACAGGGTACTGCTTGACAATGCAGATTACCCCTCGATTTGGCTCCGTTAATCCCTGACTACATTTTGGCCACTCACTCGATCATCTACGGTTCCCACTTTTTTCGTTTCTCCTGTCAACCTGTCGGGGGTTTAAGGGTTTACCTGCTGATTGTTTTTACCTTTTGTTTTCTTACCCTACTCGAATGTTACTGCTCTCCTGTCATTATCTCATGCCCTTTGTTACCATTTTGCTACTTCTGTTGGCTAGCATTTTTTAGGCTTCCTCCTTTTCTAGGTGCATTTGTCAACATGGATGACCTCGATATCATTGATTATTCAGAAGATCCATTGGAAGCGATCTCAATCTAGCAGGCCACGTACTCCGCTTCTGTAGGTATGTTCAGGTCAGGCTTCTCTGGCATTTTTGAAACATTTCCTTATGCTGAACCATGGCAGCCTCATGTTGTTGTTCTCCCAGATGAGCCTCCCACTTGGCCGTCTCTCTCTACACCTCCATCCTCCTCGGCTACCCTTGGTTTCGTCTCGGCCTATATAAACCCTAACCCCGTGTTGGACCCTCCCGTATCTGGGGTGTCGTCCCGACAGGTTGACCCACAAGCTGCATCCTCCAGTGTTGAACCCCCGACTACCGGCCATTTTCACCCGGCTGCCACTGCTCCACTCTCGGGAAATTTCACCTCCATTCCTCCGCTTGCTGGGTCCATACCTTCTGCCGCTAGGAACCCTAACCCTACCCCTGACCCTCAAGCCCTAATTTGGAGAGGGTTTTGATTCAGTCTCATCATTCGATGTCCAAAAAAAAATATGAGTGCCACAAGTCCAAGGCGGACAATATCATCCTCAGGTTGGAAGAAGACATTCAGTGGGGAGATATTATGGATTTTGCAGACAGGGTTCTGGTGGGACGCATCAGAGGCAGGAGTTACACGGCTGCTTGACTGAAGAATTGGGCATTTGAGGTTTGGGGACACCATCAGGTGGACATCCCATTTGTTCAGGCTTTCATGAGGGGATGGTTTGCACTGAGATTTGCTCAAGAAAACCATACTAATTGAGTTTTGTCTTCCTATTGGAATTTTGAACACGTCGCTGTTCTTTTGAAATGATGGGTGCCTCTATTCGACCCGGGGACTGAGAAAATAGGCGTAGGACCGATATAGATTCGACTCCCGGGTCTACCACTATAATATTGATCCAAAAAATATCTTCAGGCAGATTGGTAACTCCATTGGCACTTATATGGAATATGACAAATCCTACCAGACCACTGGCATGATGGCATATGCCAGAATTCTGATCAATTTGGATACTAGGGGAGAACTATAGGAGCATATCACTGTACAGTGGAGGAATACATCCCGTAACAAATGATTGACTATGAGGGCATACCATATCATTGCAGGAGATGCCACAAGTTTGGCCATTTATTTAAATATTGCCCTCTCAATCGCAAGAACAAGATAACAGCACAAGACATGGAAGCGGAAATGCTCAGAGACATTCCTAGTCAGCCTAAAAAAGGAAGATAAATTGGAGAAGAACAACATGGCTACTAAAGACACTCAAGGGGCTACTATTGATTCGGGCATTGACAAGAGGACTGAAGCTACAAATCCTCCATCCCCTTCTCCACCGACAAGATCCAGTCCGGCCAAGGGAGACATCACTCCACCGGCTATGTCATCTTCATCTTGCTCACTCTTTACTCCTTCATCTAGTATTTCTGTCGCTTTCGCATCCCATATTAAAATTATTTCATCCTATCCCCATACATCTCCATCTTACTCCTCCTACACTTCCTCATTGGAGCAATTGTCTCTGGGTCCCCTGGGATGGGCTCTCTCCTCCCCCCTTCATTGCTCCCTTCCCTTGCTACCCCCTATCATTGCTCCCTACCATCCATCTCTTAGATCATCCTCCCTCCTCCCACTGCCCCTCCCCTCTCCCTCTGTATCTCCTAGATACTCCCTGCGATCCAGATATAGGGATAGAGGTTGTGATGCGATTAGATTGGATCTGGAAGCTACCCCTACCTCACATAAACCTTCCAGAGGGAGCCCACCTCACCTCACTAGAGCCAGGCATACAGCGGGAGAAGAGGTTGAAAATGGGAGACAACAAGCTATTGATCGGGCCCTTAAAGCAAGGAATGGCCCTCTCCCACACCCTCCATGAAGATCCTTTCTTTTAATTGTCGAGGGATTGCTAACCCTCCTAAAAAACTAGCACTCAGGAGACTCCTCACTTCGGCTCTAATGGACATCATTTTCTTACAAGAAACCCTATGTACGGTCAAAGTCCTTATTACCCTCCTAAATTCTTGGATGCTGAATTGGACTTTTCATGCCTTGGATGCGATTGGGAGATCAGGGGGCATTGCTATTGGATTCTGTAACAAAACTGTTGATCTCAGAAATATATGGGGAGGAAGGGGATATATTGGTGCGGATATATATACCTCCTCTTTGGAGACAGACTTCCAAATTATGAAATATATGGACCTTGTTCGGATAGGGAAAACTTCTAGAGAATATTTTTAGACTCAGACTTTCTGCAGGCTGACAACATCATGCTTGGTGGAGACTTAAATTTCTCCATGGGATTTAGTGAATCCTAGGGTCACCTCTCTCAAGTTGATGGGTTATCTGATATGATCTCCACCTTGTTGGAGGATCATCAATGGGTAGACATCCCATCTGCCAAGATTCAGCATACATGGACAAATAATCGAAGTGGAGAGCAAAGTTTAGCAAGAAGGCTAGATCGGTACCTCATTAAGGAAGCATTATTAAATACCCATCCATGCATCAAGCAATGGGTTGAGACAGGGGGTATATCTGATCATCGCCTTATATATATGGAGTTGGAAGACTTCAATCAAAGGAAAAAAGCCCCATTTAAATTCAATTATTCTTGGCTCAAGGACCCATCATACATACAACTGGTAACTGACTTTTGGCAGTCCCATCCTATCAAGGAAAATGAGGACCACTTTAAAGGGTTTATTTGCAAACTAAAAGCATTGAAAGGGATCTCTAGAACTTGGGCACATCAGAAGCAAAAGAATGATGACAACACACTGCATGAAGTAGAGCTTACCATTTCCACACATGAAGACTCCACGGATGGAATTTTCATATCACAAGAACAAAAAGAACACTACTCTTCCCTCATCAAGAAGTGGAAAGAAATACTGAAGGATAGAGAGGAGATTTGGAGGCTCAGAAGCAGGGCAATCTAGCTCACTAAAGGAGATGATAATACTAAGTTCTACCACAAAATTTCCAATGGCAGGAGAGCAATAAACACCATTTGGGAGCTTCAAAATGAGCAGAGACAATCAGTCACATCTTATAGGGATCTGGCTAGTCTTGCCACCGCACACTTTAAAAGCATATACAAGGCCCGAGGGCTACTAATATCATGGACATCATACGAACAGCAGAACACTTTCCAAGATTCGTGGAACAGGAGGATGTTGAGGACATTACGAAGGAAGTGTCAAAGGAAGAGCTTGAGGCTACTATCAAATGGTTCAAGAAAGACAAGAGCCCAGGCCCAGATAGATGGTCTATTGAATTCTATATTACTTTCTTCGAAATCCTAGGGGATTACTTGCTCAAAGTTGTGGAGGACTACAGAGGAGAGGTAGATTATCCTTTACCATCAAATCCACTTTTATAGCCCTCATCCCAAAATCCGACCATCCTACCTCTTTCAATGACTTCAGACCCATATCCCTCTACAACTGCCTATACAAGATCATTGCCAAGATCATCACAAATCATCTAAAGCCTATCCTATCTAACCATATTTCCTCAGAACAATTTTCTTTCCTACAGCACAGACAGATACATGAGGCCATAGCCACGGCCAAGGAACTCCTCCACTCGATACAAATGAGGAAATTGAAAGGCATGATATTGAAAGTGGATCTATCTAAGGATTTTGACATAACAAGTTAGATCTACATCATATTTCTACTGACTCATCTTGGATTTCCTTATTCTTTTATCAAATGGATAATGTGCTGCATAACGGATGTTTCTTGTAGTGTTCTTTTAAATGGGGCGGCCACCCCATTTTTCATATCAGAGAGAGGACTCAGGCAGGGATTCCCACTCTCCCCTCTATTTTTCCTGTTAATCATGGAAGGCTTAAGCAGAGCTATCAAATCGGCAGGGAGAAAAGGTCACATGGCTGGTATCAGGATCACAGAGAACTGCATTCTTACTCATCTCTTTTTTTTTTGCTGAAGCAAGAGTAGGACCTTCTTTAACATTAATAATATACAAAATTTACAAAAAAAACCACACAAAAAAGTGGCGAAGGAGAGAGGCCCCCCAAAGGATCTGAGAACGAGCCAAGGAAAAAGTCTCAGCCCCAAAAAACTAGCCTTTCAACACATCAAAGCTAAATAGGAATAAGCAAAATTGAACCTAAGTAGTGGACGGAACAGAGCAAAAGATACAAGCACCCCACCGGCCCTCCAAGACATGGAGAGAACCATGTCCCAAAGAAACCATCCAACAATGAAGGGCCCACACATAACCCGCCAACAAACAAACCTTTCACCTGAATCTACAAAGATGATTCGTCGGGCCCTATCCAACGGCACCGGACAATATCGCATAGGAAAGAAGCACGTCACTTAACTGGCATTGCCACCAACCTACTCGACCTTTCTCCGTCATTGATTTACATTAATGGATCTGATGGTCATGGGTCATATCGCACCTAACAAGAATGTCGAACATTAGCGTGTGATGGGGGCGGTATTCAAACCGGCCCCACCGCCACGTGCTGCCTCCTAAAAGGAATCACTGCCAAAATGAAAAAACCACTTTCCACCTACGAGGTATGCGATCGCCAGGAAACCACTCCTAAGCCGGTTTTGCTGATACTATTCTAAAAATTCCCAGGAAATCAGCCGCCGAGAGTGCCTGTTGAGACTCTCATCCATCCCAAGCTAATGAAGGAGGAACCATCCACCAAAATGCTAGTCAAAAAGGAAACAAGGCCAGTCGAGATGTAGTCAATTGCGAAGGTCGAGTCAATTTGATTCCTAGTCCAAGGCTTTGCCACAAAACTCCAACCTATCATTTTCTTCCTGTTCATGTAAAATCGCCTTTAACCTGCTCTAAGGCAACTCATGTCATTTTGACGCCACTCTATTCTCTGTGCTGATAACACCTTGGTTGGCTAGAAAGTCTGCCAATTTGTTCGTCGACCTTCAAACATGCTTAAAGACAACTGTGCGAAGGCTCTATAGGTGGTATTGAATCCATTGAAAGCCCTGAATTAGTCTCCAATTTTTTGAGACTTTTTCTGGCTTAGTACCCCCGCTGATTTTCTTGACTAAATTGATAATAAGTTCAAAGTCAACCTCTACTATCACATTTTGCCTATTTTCCTGACTCAGGAAATCCAAACATTGCTCCATAGCCATCAATTTCGCCAAGTTATTAGTAGCTTGTCCCAGATGAAAGTGGAAGATGAAGAGGACAATACCATTCTCATCTCTTAGCACCCCTCCATAACCAGCGGTACCTGGGTTGCCTTTTGAAGCTCTGTCTATGTTGTATTTCAGATAACCCTTTAGAGGAGGATGCTAGAAATCATTTGCATTCATCAGGGAAATAAGATTTCTATCCAGACCCTAAGGATAAATGCCTTACAGGCCCAGTTCACAGAGAATTCCCAAGTCAGTAGCTGAAGGAGGGTTCTTAGGGAGATTTCGCACTATGGTACTAACCATTTCCTTGAGCTGTTTTAAGATCAGCTCAAAAATGTAATGGGAAGTTCTCTTTTCATCTTTGAAGATTCGGTTGTTCCTCTCTTTCCAAACATTCCAAACAATGAAGCTCGGAAAGAGGGTCCAAGCAGTGGAGAGAACTTCATTATCTGAAAAATCTCTCCTCCAGTTGGTTAGGGTGTTGCAGATATTATTTTGTCTCTATCCGTCTGATGGAAAATAAAGGCAAAAGAATCCCACAGACTAGAGGAGAACATACAACTATTGAGAAGGTTCTCCATAGTTTCCTCTTGAGCTTCACAAAACTGGCATCTGGAGGGTCCTAAAATACCCCTCTTCTTAATATTGTCCCAGGTCAGAATTTTCCTATGTTGAACAAGCCACATGGATAGTTTAATTTTCATCCAGCCCTGGTGTATCCAAAGGTTAAGCTAGGTTTTGTCTGGAAATTGAGAATTAAGGTCAAGGAGAATGAGCTTTTCTTCCTTGAGGTTAAAAACCCCCTCATTATTGTTGCCCCATCTCAGCTGATCGTGGCCCTCAGATTTCAAAATCTTCCTCTGATCTAACATTTCCTTAAGAGTTTCTGCTTTAGCCTTCAGGGTGTTGTTATCCCTAAAATCAAAGTTCCTCCAGATTCTCCATTTATCATTGTTATTGGTTTGCTCCCAAAAGTCTTTCACCTTAGATAGTCTATTGCTATCTATTTTTTCCTTGAGATCCCTTAGGTCTTCGTTTAATAAAATAGGTTCTTGTTGCCATCTATCCTCCCAGAATAGGCTAAGATTTCCTTCTCTGATTTCCCAAAAGTTGTTTCCTTGGACCAAAGTCTGGTTATCCCAGGCCTTGTTCCAAATGTATGAGCCCTTTCTATGACCTGACATTCTTATTATATCATGGTTATGCCAGGTGCTGGCATATTTTTCTTTCCAAATAGTTTCCCACTGCACCTCTGGCTCTTTAACCCATCACCGCCATAGTTTGGCTCCTAGAACCTTGCTGAGTAAGTCAGGGTCATCCAAACCTAGCCCACCAAAGCTCTTAGGGTTTGGAGATCTTATCCCAAGCTACCAAGGCCCATTTCTTACGATCCTCCCCCTTACCCCAAAGGATGTCTCTTTGAACGGATCTGAGCTGATGTAGGACACTTTGACGAGTTGGGAGAACAGATAGCATAAAGACAGGGATGGATTGAAGGACAGCTTTGGTTAGTACTAACCTACCAACCAAATTTAGAGATCTAAAAGTCCATTTCCTAACTTTGTCTTGCAATTTGTTAATTACAGGTTCCCATATGCTCTTTTGTAAGGGTTTGGCTGTAAGAGGAACTCCCAAATATTTCGAGGGGAGGAGCTCCCTTTGGAAGCCCAGAATTATGGCTATATTTCTTTGAATAGCAATGTGAGTATTAAAGAAAAAAAATTAGATTTAGAGATATTTACCTCCAAACCTGAATCCATGGCAAAGTCTCTCAGGATTTGCTTATAGGCAAGAGCTTCCTTGACCATGGGGATTCCTTGCAGCATGGTATCATCCACAAATTGTTGATGTGTTAAAGTGCGACCCTCTTCAGAAAGTTGGAGACCTTTAACCCAAACCACTACCTTGGCATGTCTGATCTTTTGTCCCAGCCCTTCCATCATGAGTATAAAAATAAAGGGAGAGAGTGGATTTCCCTGCCCTAAGCCTCTTGAAGGAGTGAGAGTCTCCGAGGGTGAACCATTAACCAGGATTGAAAAATTGGGTGAAGTAACTATGGCCATAACCCATATGACCCAGTTATGATCAAACCCAAAAGAAGTGAGAACTTTTCTGATGTATGTCCAGTTTAGCTTATCATAGGCTTTGGCTATGTCCAGTTGCATGAGCATACTAGCTTTCTTGTTGTTTGTCAATGAGTGAACCACCTCATGAGCTTGAATGATGTTGTCAAGGATTTGTCTACCTTCCACATATCCTGATTTTTCCACTGACACCAGGGTAGGAAGAAGGGGTTTGAGTCTATTGGCAACTACTTTGGAAATAATTTTGTAGACAACATTGCACAAGGCAATGGATCTGAACCTTTCAGGAGTTTGGGCCACATCCTGTTTAGGGATCAGTGCAATAAAGGTGGTTTTAAGTGCCTTCAGGATAGTTTTATCCCTTCTTGAGTCTTCCACCACGTTCAGAATGTCCTGTTTTACTATATTCCAGCAAGCTTTGAAGAATTCTACATTGAACCCATCTGGACCTGGTGCCTTGCCATTTTGCATCTCTTTAAGGACCTCACTGACCTCCTCTTCTGACACTGGTCTGTTGAGGTTGAAATTGTCTTCTTTGGAAACCAGCTTAGGTATATGTCTAGAAATATCCCTGATAGATTGATCTCTGTTAGAGCAGGTTTCCTGAGCAATGCCCCAAAAGTGCTGAACCAGTACTGCTTCGATTTCTTCATGCGTGTTGAGCATGTTCCCTTTCTTATCCTTAATAGAGGAAATCCTGTTTTGAGCTCTGTTCGCCATAGTGGATCTATGGAAGAATTCGGTGTTGCGATCTCCTTCTTTTAGCCATTGCACTTTGGATTTCTGCCTCCAAAAAATTTCCTCTTGTTTACATAAGTTCTCCCAGTCTTGATGATATTTAGTTGCTAGTTCGTTTTGCTCCTTATCAAAACCCTTTGTAATGAAGGTTTGGTTGAGTTTCCGCATTTTTGCTTCCACAATTTTTTTTTCTTCAAAAATGTTGCCATGTTCCTTCTTATTCCACTCCTTGGGCCGAAGTTTAATGTGTTTGAGTCTTTTTTGAAGAAGGAACATTCTTGTGCCTTGAATTTCCAAATCTTTTGTCCACCAGATAGCAATGTTGATATATAATTCTAGGTGTGAGAGCCAGATATTCTCAAATCTGAAAGGTCTATTGTTAGGTTTGTTGATGCCCTGAATGTCCAATTGAACCGGCCAGTGATGCGAGCCTCCAAAGGGAAGAACACTCGCAACTATGTCCTTGTCCTTGATCATAACATCTTCTGAAATTATAAATCTATCCAATTTGGAGGCCACTTGAGACTCTCCTCCTCTTTTATTGTTCCAAGTAAAAGTACCATTATTCATAATGATATCCACCAGCTTCATACTATCTATGAAGGTTTGAAAAGCACAAGAATCTTTGGTTAGAATTTTGGTTCCTCCCTTTTTCTCCGATAGCGTTTTTATCATATTGAAATCACCCCCAGGATCTAGGGGATTTTTGCATAACGTTCCCTGAGCTTCTGCAGTGAATCAAGAAACAAGAGTTTACCCTTCATCCTTTGGGGGCTGTACACATTCATAACCAGGTACATTTCCTTATCTCCCACTGGCTGAATGACCACTGAAAGATAATCTCTAGATGCTTCGGCATCTATCATGTCAATCTTTTGGGGGTTCCAAAGTGTGAGAATTCCTCCTGCGATATTCTCTGCTTTGACTTCCAGAACCTCAAATCTGTTGAGCCATTTACTGTGAATCTCTTTTACTTTTTTGAATGGAACATTTAGTTTCCTGAATGAAGATCACATCTAAGGATGTTTGTTTCATTTTGTTACTTAATAATCTTTGTTTTCTTTTACTACCTAGACCTCTTATATTACAAGAAGTGAACTTCATTATCAAAGATGTGTAAAGGAGTAGCTGGATAGGTCTTTCATCTTACCTGAATCTATCATTAGCTTCCCACATTCCATCAACATCTCGTTCTGTCTTTTCCAGCCTCTTTTCTTTCCTCGGATTCTTGGTGCTAATCCTGGTGTGGCTTTCATAGCTTTCACTCCTTCATTACCCTGTTTTTCATTTTTCCTTAGCTTTTCGGATACTTTGTTCTAAGTTTTCCAGATGAACAGCTATTGTACTCTGTGGAACTCCTCTTGAGGTAACGAATCCACTCCCTCTTTGGTTCGTTGTTTCAAGAAGCCTTCTAGATCTAGATTCTCTTTCTCCAAAATTTCCTGTAGTACGTGATCCTCCATCTCCATGTCGCTCTGGGTCATTTCCTTATCCATTTCCAGTTCTGCATCACTCATCATGTCTTCTTTCTGTTTATTTATGTTTTGTGATTGCTCCTTTTTGTCTTCTTTCTCTTCCTCCACCGAACTGCCTCCCTGGACCTGATCTGCTTGTCTTGTCACTTCTTCCTCTACTAGGGCTTGAAACCTATGTTGACTAGCCTAATGCTTGTCTTTCTGAGGTAGTTTCGGTCCCCTTTTTCTCCCTTTTCCTTTCTGGACCACCTTATGAAATCTTTCTGAATCTTTCATGGTGTTAGTTTTACTTATGTTTCCTATTTTACTGAGAGGACAATCTCTGAATAGGTGACCATGCTCATGGAATTTACAACATCTGAAAGGGATGTGTTCATAATCCACTGTTTGTACCCATTCTTCATCCAACACTTCCAATATTACCTCATCTGGAAGGGCTCCAGAGAGGTCCATCTCCACACATATCCTTGCAAAGGATGTGTATTTTCCTTTTCTAGTGGCCTCAGAGGCTTTGACAAAACGCCCTAGCTTATTTCCTATGGTAGATAAGGATTCCAGTTGCCAATAATGCAAAGTTAAAGAGTAGAGTCTTACCCAAATCGGGACCGAGGTGAAAGTTTTGCGTTCTGGGACAAAATTCATCACCCATGGTCACATATATAGGCCTGCAGCTGCGTAAAAGTAGGGTCCTCCTTCAAACACTCTGTCCTTGTCTTCAATATTTGCAAAAACTACAGTAAAGAATCCTTTTGATCCTAAGTGAAGTTCTATACTACCTTTTGGTTTCCATTTGTATCTAATCCATGTTTGTAAAGCTTTTTCAGTGGGCCATAAGCCCATGAATTTACAAATTATTGCATACATCTGCATGTGGTCCCTATGCGCTCGTAGCACAGGGTCATTCAACACTACTCTGGGCGTGATTGAGGTTTTGGGCTTGCATGGTCACTTTGGTGCTTTGCCTTTTATATTATGTTCTTTGTCTTCTTCCTCATTGTCTTTAGTGTAGTTTCTTTCCCTAGTTTTGGTGCCATTCTACCCCTCTTCTTTATCTCTCTGCCTTACATCTTCAGAAGGATCTTTGTCCTCCTCAACTGGTTTCTTGCCTCTGCCAATCACTATCTACTTAAAGGAGGGAGTGGAGCTCCCTCCCTTGCATCCCTCCATGTAGAACCAGCTCTGAAGTTCGCAACCCTAGCTCACCAGTCCGTGCGCTCTCAACCTCTTGTCTCCTGGCTCCCTCCTCATTGATTGCAACATCATTCTTACTCATCTCTTATTCGTTGATGACGTACTCATTTTCTTAAACGGTAGTATTAGGGATACTACGGCCCTTCAAAATATCTTCAATCTCTTTCACCAGGCAACAGGGATGATTATTAATGACAGCAAGTCTACACTATCAGCCTTTGGATGCACTCAGCATGAGATCGTGTTTACAACACATCGTTTTCCCTTCACATTACAGAAGTTAGAGGATGGATTGAAATATTTGGGATTCAGGCTCAAACCATATGGATACAAGATCGTAGACTGGACCTAGCTTATTTCTAAAGTGGAGAAACCTCTTAATGTCTAGTATCATAGATATCTCTCTCGTGCAGGAAGATTAGTTCTCATAAAGGTTGTGATGGAAGCTACTCCTGTGTTTTGGATGAATCTAGCTTGGATCCCAAGAGGAATCTTGAACAAACTACAAAACTTATGCTGCAGGTTTCTTTGGAAAGGTAACCAACCTAGAAGATTATTTACATGGGTAAAATGGGACTCGAATTCCAAACCCAAGAAATGGTGTAGTTGGGGAATAAAAAGAGTGAACTTATTCTCCAAAGCACTGGCGACAAAGCTCTGCTCGCAACTCATCTCTACAAATAGTCTCTGGACCTGGGTAGCACATGAAAAATACTTCTGGCCTATGGATATGATGGACTGGTTCAGACAATAGCACAGGGTTAACAACAGCATATCGAACATTTGGAAGGCGGTAATAAACTCTATTCCTCTCATCCGGGAAGGTATAACATGGAGAATCAAGGAAGGAAATGCAGTCTACATTGGCACGGACCCATGGATTGGTTGTGGCAATGCACACAGATTGCCTATGGAGTTGATATTGCACCTACACAATAGGGATATCACTCATATCAGTCATATTTCGGACAACATCAACTCATCCATACTACAACAGGCCTGGAAATCGGCACAAGATTTGGACCTACCTGATCAATGGCAGCAAGAATAGTATGACTACATGGAGGCCCTTACCCAGGCACATATTTGTTTAATTGCAGGACCAAATGATATTTTCTAGGCATTTGCAAATCATGGAACATACTCTCCAAAAGATGGATATCTCAAGCTGATGGAACCTTACAAACCCCAGTATATCAACCCTACTTGGAAAGCACTCTGGAAACTTAAAGCTACTCCATGAGCCCAACTACTTATGTGGAATATACTATTTGACAAGATCCTATTGGTCTCAATTTGATGAAGAGATCTTTCCATGGTCCATTCTGGTGTCATCTATGTCAAAATGATGAGGAGATTATTGAACACCTCTTCCAATGGAACTACATCATTTCTCACTATCCTTCTTTAAAAAACTGGCAAGGCAGGAACATCATGGATGCCTGGAGTCTATGGTGTGAAAACCATAATGACAAAGCTAGAAATATGCCATTATGTATGTGCTGGTCATTGTGGATCGCTAGGAATCAGTCTATATTTAATTTACAGATCCCACACTGGCCAACTAACATGATCAGAGTCATTGCGTACTTTGACCTCCTACCCGAGCAGGACTCCAATCCCCTTCCTCGAATAATCAATCTGGAAGACATTGACAAGACCATTCCGTGGGCATACTTTGATGGATCCGCTTAGGAGGCAGGTTGTGGTGGAGGAGCCATACTATACCTGAAAGAATCACATTGCTTCAAAACACAAATGACATTAGGGAGGGGAACAAACAATTATGTTGAATTATGCACTGCAAAACACCTCATACACTTTGCATTAGAAAAGCATTGCAGACATCTACAACTCTTTGGGGATTCCAAAATTGTTTGCAATTGGTTAAATATAGCATCACATTGCAATGCATATTCATTGAGGCATATATTGGATGAGGCACACAGATTGATTTCTAAATTTGACTCATTTACCTGTCATCACATTTACAGGGAGCGCAACTCGGGGGTAGATTTCCTATCCAAAGAGGCAGCGCTTAGACAGAGCGATGACTGGTTGATTCAGGAAGAGATTGATGGGACTTTCTACCAGCATTATCACAGACCTTTTGTTGATCTCCAAGAACATGGGCTATAGGCCCATTTATTTTGCATAAACACTTGTATATATTATGTTATTTTTATTTTACTGCACTTGAACTACTGTTTAAGACGTATGGTACCAATTTTGATGTTTAATTCTCTCTCTGAGAAGAGACAGAAAAAAATTTGATACAGTTTCTCTTTTTAGAGAATCGGGTACAGGAATCAGATGAATTGATATCAAGGCTCCCTGCGTGGAGAATACATATCTGGATCTTTTTTTGTTCTTTTGAACTTGATAGGCAACTTGCCTCCACATGCATATGCTCAAGCATCTACAAAATGTAATTTCTTATATATTAATAGAAATTACGACTTTTTTCCAAGGGAAAAAAAAAATAATAATAAATTAATTCCATGCCTAATTTTAGTGGTTAGCAGAAAGTGGAAAAAAAGAAAGGTAGAAAAGAGTAGGCTAGTTTAACTCTCTAATGATTTCTTATTGATCTTGGATACCGGATCTGTTGTTATTTATGCAAATGCTTTTATAGCATCTACAATATGTAATTTTGTTCAAAATGAATAAAATTGTGATTTTTCCTCGAGAAAAATAAAAAATTAATCGTTTATTAGTAGTCAAGATAAAATTACAAATAAATAATATATTTAGGAAATTAGAATTATATATATATTATATATATATATAAGAAAAACTTAAGAAATAAATGTTCATAGATCCAACAACAACTTCTTATTTTCCAGCCATCATCTCTATTCAGATTGCTTGGCCTCATTTCAATCTATAGCTTCACTTAACTTACGATGATGGAAATGATATATCTTAGCAATGACTCGGGCGTCTTTAATGCAGATGTGGTGTTTTGTCTTTTCCGCATGTTCTGTTAATGCTAAGCAGCGGGTCCTCCTATGTTTGATGTCTGTTGCATGTTCCTAAATCCTCTAATTTATTAAATATCCAATTTCACCAACATAGGGTGTTCCACATGAAAAAGGGATTACATGAACACCTTTCATATTCTTGGGGTCCACTAGGTCTTTTACACATCTTAGGGAACTTTGAATAGTGTTAAGGGGCCTAAAGGTTGAGGGAACCTTGTGCTTTCTTAGGATCCTTGCAATCTTGTGAGTGGTACCTTGTATAAAAGGAAGGTGTACTCAAGAAAATCGATCATTGGGTTCTTTTTTAATCTTGGAACCCTTGCCAGCCAGAAAGCCCTGAGACATTGGAGCTTATTATAACCATTATTTTTTAAAACCTTGAGGAGATGGGTTTTCTCATCTTCAAGATGACTTTCATCAGAAACTCTAAATGCACGAGTGGCTAAAGTGTTGAGAACACCCAAATTTTGAGCAGGGAAATGACGTGACTTAACGTGAAGATACTGCTCCATGTGAGTTTTCTTCCAAAAGACCTGGTGTGAGAATGATCCATCATCCTTTTTTGAAAGAAGGATGTCAAGAAAAGGAAGACTCCCATTGATTTCACATTCCATAGTAAACTTTATGGAGCTATACTGATTATTAAAGTGACGGAGAAATATATTCAACTTATCCCGACCATGAGGTCAGATGACGCATGTGTCATCCACAAATCTCTTCCAAAACTTTGATTTGTATTGAGCCGAGGACAAAGCTTTGGATTCAAAGTCCTCCATGAACAAATTAGCTACAAAAAAGGAAAGAGGTGAATAACAAAATTAATAAAATATATAATATTTTTAAAAAGGGCGAATAACAAATTTAATAAAATTATAATATTTTTATTTAAAGTTAAATTCTAATATATTTTTAATTAAAATTTAATTAGAAGCAAATTAGAAAACACAACATAATTAAATCCTTTTATTGAGAATATGAAGGATGTGGGGATGAAGAGAATGGAGAAATATATAGTGACCACCATGGACGAAGAGAATGGAGGAGTGTGAGATATGGATGAAATAAGATGAGGTGCAAGTTAGAAGTGGAACTTAAAATGATATTACTGCAGGTTACGCTATAATTAATATTATATTTAAAATGTTATTACCATTAATATTATAATTACGCCGAAAGGCGTTTTCTATATGGAATTGGCTGGGCAAACACTCTTCAACCCAACCAATCTCCTCGTTCTATTTTCGTCCTTCCAACCCATAAAAAATCAACACATGGAACTTTTTTATCACCGTTTCTTGGTTGTCGTCTTTATCACCGACGAGCCTGAATAATATGCGAACCTGACTGAGGGGACCTGACAAATAATGTGAGTGCTATATATCGTGGCTTTGCTCAGCGACCTGACAAATTATGGGGACCTGACTAATAATTCGAGAGCTATATGTCGTGGCTTTCCTCGGCAACTTGACAAATTACGGGGACCTGACAAATTATGTCCTATAACTGTAAAAGTTCGTCGTCTTTTTTGCTCTAGAGTTCAAAATATTCATTCACGTTTGACCATTCAAAAAAGTTGAAAACAAGCATATATATATATTGATTGATGTTTTATGTTAGAACATAGGGTCTTTGTAACCCTTATGGGAGTTGGAAAGAGAAAGACCACAGTGTATATATATACATACATACATATACACTACAATATTTATTTATAATATAGTATGTAATATATATACTATATTGTTATGTATATAAAGACCATATACGTGTATATTTATATTACATCCATATATCATCTATATATATATAATATATTATCATATATACATATATATATAATATATCTATATATATATATAAGATATATATATATATATATATAGATATATAAACCACAATGTATATATATACATACATACATACATACATACATATATGTATGTATGTATGTATATACACTGTGGTTTTTCTCTTTCCAACTCCCATAAGGGTTACAAAGACCCTGTGTTCTTACATAAAACATCAATCAGTTCATACCTGGACTCTTACAGTGGCCATTAGAGATGATATCTCATCAAGGAAATCACAAAACGCCTACACAAATTAGAAAATATATAAGCAACAACATGCCCTGCTAATTATCATTAACTAGAAACCTTTCGTACTGAGAGCTTTCACAATTCATTTCGGTCAGACTAATTGGAATACTAATCCATTATATTGAACATAACAATCCATTCATCAATCGTTTTCATTAACCCTTAACAGATTAATGGAGCAGCAGTAGCCAAAACTTTCCCATTGTTTATTGGTTTCATGCATGTTTCAAAATGCTTACACGATAAGATTGGAATTATCGCTGATTATATGATCTAAACTTTCATGAGCAAAGCACATACTTTGTAACTAACTTACATCTATATCTTCAGAGGATTCATACATGCATGCATCATATAGTGCTCTTTTCATGTCATCCGACAAAACTGCAAACACAAGAATCATTCAGCTATCACGCGTAATATTATATAAATGCTAGGGGCATAAAAGTGCAGGTTGTTCAGAATACTTGAATAGGCCCCTTGAATCTATTGGAATCTAAGCGTAGCGGTTTCTGATGAAGAAGGATCTATTGACCATTTATCAAGATGCCATTTCTACAACTTAGACGGATTGAAAAAATAGTATAGAGCATTCATCACATAAAGTTATCTCACAGTAAACAAAACAAAAACAAAACAAAAATCTGCTCACCATTGCAAGTTTTCTGTAAGTGTTGCGTATTTCCTTAGTGGAGAAGTCCTTATTAACCCCAAGAATGGAATAAATGATGTAGTCTCCATGGCTCACATGTACTAATTTTGAATTAACATGATTATATGAAATACCTTCTATGGTAAAAAAATGAAACTCCACTGTAGAAAATAAAATCATATGATCATATATATCCAAAACCTCTAGCTTCTCCACATTCAATAACCGATGTTAGGGGTCCAGCTATCTCCCGACACTTCTACCAATTTAATGGAGGGTTCTTTATAAGTTGCAACTGTTATGAAACCAGCTCAAGAAAAAGATAGAATAGATTGATCAATGCCTTAGAATTCAACCTCTTCGAGGGGACAACCTCCTTTACATTACATAAATGAACAATTCTTGGATGATACAAATGAAAAGATCTCCTTTCTATATATAGGAGTCTAAGGGGTCATA
>APFE030286226.1:32253-57596 GCA_000404065.3 Pinus taeda
AAACCAAAAACACAAACAAATAAAACAAAAACAAACAACAACAACAAACAAACAAACAAACAAACAAACAACAACAACAAACAAACAAACAAAAACAAAACAAAACAAAAACAAAAACAAAACAAAAAACAAAAACACAAAACACAAAACAAAAAACAAATAAAAAACAAAACAAAAAATAAAAAACAAAACAAAAAACCAAAAACCAAAAAACCAAAAACCAAAAACAAAAACAAAAAACAAAACAAAAACAACCATCACTAAAGTTAAGATCTCTAGATCTCTCGAAGTTACCTCACTTATTAACTTTGAACAACACATAAAACTTGAACACAAATACACCAAAAAAAAAAAAAAAACTAATTTTACATATAACTCGAATGTATAGTCCATCACAACCTTTAGCAGCAACCTGAATCATTTCGTGGGTTGTTTTTGTGAATGGGCCAATCCTTATTTTATGAACTTAGTGATAATGGGATTTTATCCATCCAAGTTTTCCTCGAACAAGGGTTTCAAACATTTGAACATCATTATAGAGGGATAGGACAATACAACCAACTTGGTGATGATGTGGACCTTCAAACCAGAGTGAGTTTTACATGGTGTAAAGTGATTTGTTTAATGTGGTATTTTTATTTCTATCTTCGTAAACATGTCATTTTTACGCTGAAAGGCGTTTTCTATATGGAATTGGCTTGGAAAAACTGTTTAGCCCAACCAATCTCCTCGTTCGATTTTCGTCTTTCCAACCCATAAAAAATCAACACGTGGAACTTTTTATCAACGTTTCTCGGTCGTCGTCTTTATCTCCAGCGAGCCTGAAGTATATGCAGACCTAACTGAGGGACTTGACAAATAATGCGAGTGCTATATGTCATGGCTTTTCTCAGCGACCTGACAAATTATGGGGACTTGACTAAGGGGACCTGAAAAATTATATGAGGCTTACTTTAACTATTACTTAATGATGCAGAAGAAGGAATAACTGCAATTGCATCTTCTCACAAAATGGACTTAACACAGAATAATGAAAGTGTTCCATCTGCAATTCAAATTAATCCCATTGGAGATGATGTCCAATGCTAACTACAACAAAACCCTATGATTAGCATCCCTTTTTGCTTCCTTTTTTGTGTCTAGAGCCCATTTTTGGTGCTATTTGTGTCCATTTAACAAATATGGTGCAAAACTTGATGCAAAATTTGCACCGATTTTTGCACCAAGTCTTACACCAAGTTTAGCACCATGTATTGTAACATTTTTTGCACCAGAGTTTACACCAAGTTTTACGCCAGGTTTTATGCCACGTTTTGTGTCATCCTTTGCACCATGTTTTGCATCAACTTTGGCACCTAATTTTGTTTGACCAACTTTTTCATCCTCTATTGCATCCACTTTTTGCACCTACATTTGGATCAACTTTTGCATCATCTCTTGCATCCTCTTTTGTATCATTTTTTAAATCATTTTTTAATCCATTTTTTCATCCCTTTTGCGCCAAGTTTTGCATCAAGGTTTGGGTCTAGTTTTGCATCTAATTTTGTTGCATCTTGTTTTGCATCCATATTTACATCATCTTTCTCATCTGTTATTGTGTCCACTATTGCATCATATTTTCTTGTGCCATAATTTGCACCAAGTTTGGCACCTCCCTTTGCATCCATTTTTGCTTCTAAATTTGCATCCACATATACACCTAGGTTTTCCTCGACTTTTACATCTATTTTGTATCCCTTTTTGTATCCACTTTTGCGTCAAGATTTGCATCAAGTTTTTTGTCTCATATTTCATCTACTTTTGCATCCATTGTTGCACCCATGTATACATGCACTTTTGCATCCCTTTTCGCATCTTATTTTGAATCTTCGTTTGCTTATTTTTTCCATATATCATTACATCCACTTTTGTTGTGACACAATTTGTTCCATGTTTTGTACTCACTATTGTACCCATGTTTGCTTCCAATTTTACATTCATCTTCACATCCTCTTTTGTATCAAATATTGCATTTATTTTTGCACCCAATTTTGTGTTGGGTTTTGCGTCTCATTTTGTATCTTCTTTTGCATCCAATTTTGTTTCTCCTATTGCACCCATGTTTGCATCCATATTTTGTATCCAATTTTGTTTCTCCTGTTGCACCCATGTTTTTTGCATCCAATTTTACATCCCTTATTGCATCTTGTGTTGCATCTAAGTTTGCATCTTTTTTTGTCTCTGTTATTACATCCACTTTTGTTGTGCCACAATTTGTGCCATATCTTGTGCCTATCGTTGCAACCCACATTTTCTTCCACTTTTGCATCCTCTTTTGTGTCCAAGTTTGTATCAAATATTGTTTATGTTTTTTGCATTCCATTTTGTGTCTACTTTTACATCCACTTCTGATGTGTCCAATTTTGCATCTAATTTTGTGTTCACTATTGCACCCATGTTTGGTCCATGTTTACATCCTTTTTTGCATCCAAGTTTTCCTCCTTTTTCCATTCAAGTTTGTGTCCTTTTTTGCGTTCGTTGTTGTATCCACATTTGTTTCACCACAATTCATGCTAATTTTTATGCCTACTATTCCACCCATGTTTTCTTCCACTTTTTCATCCATGTTTGCATCCTATTTTGTGTCTAAGTTTGCATCAACTATTTCCTCTACTTTTTCATCAACTTTTGTGTCAATTTTTCTGTATTGTTTTGCATCTACTTATGTTGTGTCCACTCTTCATCCAATTTTACGTCTATTGTTGCCCCCATTTTTTTTGTTCACTTTTTCATCCCTTTTCTAGCACCCATCATATTTTTTGCATTGATAATATTTCTTATGACATTGATAATTATGAACAACTGATGACAATGTCAATAATTATCACGATGATGATAATGAAGATGATGACGATGACATGAGTTGTGATTATTATGATAATGACAATGATGATAAAGATGATGGGGATTACAATGACGATTCTAATGAACTTGGTCAATATTCTCAATTTTTAAATGTTGTCATGGTCATAATCATAATCATTATCTTTGGCATCGTCTTCCAAGTAATCATCATTATCATTATTTTCATTTTGGTCATCATCAACAACAATAATGGCATGAACAATGATTATGATGTTCATGGTGAAGATCACAACAATAATGATCGGAATTACATTAATTACAATGATGGGGATGATGAAAATTATAATGACTATGATAATGGTAGTGATGATGATGATCATCGATCATCTCTCAAAAATAAAGTTGTTATTTCTCTTGCATATATTGTGTGTCCTAACAACCCTTTTCGAACACTTGTAACATTTTTTGGGTTGATGATCTTTCTTACGACACCTATAATTATGAACAATTGATGACAATTTCCATAATCATGATGATGATGACATGAATGGTGATTATGACGATAATGAAATGATAACAATAATGATGACAATGATGGTGGTGATGATAACGATAATGAAGATGATGACATTCCCTCTAAACTAGTGAGGTACTCATAATGAGACAAAAAAGTATTGTCAAGTTGAAATATTCATATTAGAAGGGATTTGGATTGATAAGCATCAACAATGATTTACATCATCGTGGCCAATGTTGTCAAAATAGCAAGGCCTTTACTAACAAGTTTTATCTCTCCATTAGATCAAAGCACAATGTTGGGAGGCATAAATTTAGACACCACTGCCTCTGTAGGCACTTACCCCACCAGGATGTTCACCAAGTATGTCCTCACATGATCATTTCCTAATCCACTGTCATAATATTTGACACCAAGAAATGTTGATCCTCATGACTATTCTTATCTTGGATTAATGTACTTGACTTATGGTGGTTAGTCCTAGTCAAAGTATATTTTATCAAAGAATATTTGTCCCAGATGTTTATCTAATCCACTATTCTCCCTACTGGTGCCTTTTCTACGCTTGCGACTATTAGTCCTGGCCATAGTACATGACACATGGATAACATGGTGTCCACCCTCACTCCCTCTCTACTAGGGAGGAGACATCCACAAGCATAAGCTTTTCTCAATAATACCCATCATTTTCATAGAGAATGACATCATTAATTTATTTTCATCACATCACGCCTTTACGATTAAGCATTCAAAGATTTGTGGCAAAATACTTCCCCTTTTCTCATTTGTGATGAAAGAAAATCAAAAGGTGAAAGCCAAAATCATTAAAGATACACTATAATGATTTATATAAGTCTAAACTCTAAGGTTGTAGTCAAAATTCATGTAAATTTTATGGCTATGAGTTGTGCCAAACATATGAAAACCTTATTCCCTAATTCCTATATATAAGAAAAAGCAAAAGAAAGAAAAATAAGGCCCAATGAATGGTAACTTGTGTATTCACTCCCTCTTTGGAAAACATATGAATATATACACTTCTAGTCAAACTTGATCACATGTTTGTGATGGTTAAATCATGGAGTCCTCTTTTCCCCTTGCATTTTCACTTCATCATTTAAGAACCTAATTGAGGATCTAGGGAATGTTTGTTGCCTAAGAGTTTCATGTCTACTCTTGGTTTACTTATGTCACACTACGGTCAATTTATGTGAAAAAGTGAAATATTTAAGTTTGTGGAGTCATTAGAACAATATATTAAGTTAGTCACCACACACACATGTATTACATATAATTGATCCACATGTGTGGGTTGGAGACTCATTGATTGAGAATTTTAATGGAGACTACTTTAGGGCTTCGATGGTATAGCTTACAAAATCTCTTAGTAAACATTGTGATTCGTCCTTTCTTTTCCTCGAGACACTTGATAATATTGAAGTCACTCTGAATAATCCCTGGAGATGGGGAGTATAAATTACTTGTGTTGGAAATAGAATTGAGAAATAGAGGTTTTCCATTCGATATTGGAGTCATATACATTGGATACATGGTAGTAGTCCTTGATGTCAATGAACTAAAATTGTATTGTCATAATACGAAAAGAGGTAAAAATATTGGTAACCTTGATGTCCTCATCATTCCAATAATAGCCATTACACCCAAGTATCTCTAAGCATCAATCACTAGTACTTGGCAATTCCTCTCCCATTTTCTAATTATATGAGGTAGAACCTCACTTAATATTTTTGTTTCTTATATAAACATTATTGATGAGTGCTTTTTGTGCCATTTTTCTTTTAGGAGTCTTTGTTTTCCTTTACTATTGAGGCTCCTCATCTTCCATGAGATTATTTTCATGGAGAATTTACGTAGAAAGGAAGTATAATGTGAATTAAAAAAACAAGTTTCAAACTTTTAGTGCTTGGACAATGCCACTTCATGACTCCTATATTTCCTTAACCTGGGACCGAATGGTGAACTTGATGGCATTAAGGGAAATTGACCAATGAAAATCTCAAAAAGAGGTGACTTTTGACTTTATCACATACAAGTTAATATAATAAAAAAAATATCCATAACAATTTCATCAATAAATGAATCATTAAAAAAATATATCCAAAATAATTTCATCAAGCAATGAATCATTACAATATAAAATACAATCTATAAACCTTTTGGGAACTTTTTGGGAACAATATTTAATATTAATATTTAACAATAGTATAGACAGTAACACATTTTCATAAATTAAATAACATGTTATCAAGCCTAAGAAATGTCACTAACAGAAAACTAAAAAGCATGAAACTAATGGGAGTGAGCACTCAAGGCCACCATAAGACAATTAATCTATTAAGACCAAGATTAATGGGGACAAAGATCTCCAAAGGACAAAGGCAAACCTATTTTAACTTTATTATTTTATTAGGTGCAAGTTGAACATCTCAAGATATAATGAAGAGCAGAATTAATTTTATTTCATTAAGAAAACCCAAGCATATTATATAACTTGGCAAGGAAGAGATGTATAATACCCATCTCAGCGACAAAACACATGGCATTAAGTTACATTTTATATATAATTTAATTTTTTATCATAAAATCACAAATTTATATGGAATGGAATGTTAAAATCCATTTTTATAAAAATAAAAATATAAATTTTTTATAAAAATAAAATAATCAAAAAACAAAAAAATATATATATTTCAAAATATATATATATATAATATATATATATATATATTAAAAAAATCCAAATCTAACACCTAAGAAAATATATATATTTTTTTTTTAATTAAAATATTTTTTAGAAAATTTTTAAACACTTCCCTCCATTCTAAGAAGCAAAAATAATAATAGAAATAAGGGGGGACCAAAAATCTTCCTTTCCCTGGTAAGTTTTTCCCACCTTTCATTCCACTCACTCGAGTCATTTCATAAAACAGAGATAATTGTTATTTCATACTCTTTTGGAAAATCCTATTGAGCTTCACCTGTGATATATCTATTCCTTGGTGGAGTCCTTTATATATTGATCAAGTTTTGATTGCTTGGAGATTAATTAGAGCAAAGAAAACATGAGTACTCTTAATTCCAAGTTCAATGCCTTTGATGGTGGACACGACGCAAGGGAGGGGTTTCTATTGTGGTCATAACTCCAAGTTCATTGTCTCTGATGGTGGATGAGGCAAGGGAGGGGGTTAAAATCGTGGTTGTGGTCATGGAGTTTTCTCTTTTACATTATATTTAGGGAGTTCAAAGCAATTTGAATGGAATCATGGTCGTCACTAGGTATAATGCATTAAGTGTGATAATGGATAAAATGAAGTAATTATTTGTGAGCATTTGTTCTTGAACGAACATTAGGATCCATTTTATCATAGATAAAATTACATTCATTAAAAACAACTCAATATTTCATGTGACATTGATATTGTATGCGACTTATTTTTCATTAAAAACAATTCCCTTTTTCATGTGACATTCTTTTTTTGTTAAAATTTATTTTATTTCTAATTTGAATTACAATTTTATTTTACCAATCGTGCATGGACATCATAAGAAATATTCACAATATAATATGAAGAACAAATGGATGGGTACCTACTTCATATGCATTAAAAAATGCTTCTAATAATTAATGTGAATTACAATTGTAATCTTAGTTGGATCTCCAATATATCTTAAACCATATTTTCATTTTATTTCCTAGTACTATTAAATGTTATTATGTCCTACCTCATTTTATGGTTAGAATTGTAATAAAAATATGCATTGTGCTATAGAATTAGTACTAACATGTAATATTCATTTTTTTCCAGAACGCTACATGTAATGACCACAAAGATGATGATGCAGACTATGTTTAGATTACATCATATATTAAAGACAATGATGATGAGGATGGTGACGGCATTGGTGATGATTATGTGGATGATATTTTCAAGATGGTGAGGATGATCTTGATTATGATTTTCGTGGTGCTAGCTAGCCATGCGTTATTTTTTATATTTAGTTGGGATGTCTTAATATGGTAATCATACATTTGAATTTTAGTTGATTCGAATAATGATGATGATACTAACGGTACTATCTTGTTACCTTATGAATCTGTTGAAAATTGTTTACATTTTTTTAATGAAGAATTATTGTGTATGATGAGATTCCTATTTTTGTATGGATGTTGTGAATTTAACTTAGAATAATGATATCTATCAAACATTTTTATTTGGTAATCATACATTGACTTTTAGTCGATTTAATTAAATATGATGATGATATTATCATGATATTGTCATTTTTATCTTGTTATTTTATGTATATATTGAAAATTATCAACATTATTTTCATGGAGAGTTATTGTGTATGATGATATTACTATCTTTTGATGGATGTTATGAATTTACCTTAGAATAATGGTGTTCATGAAATATTTTGATCAGATAATCACACATTTGAATCTTAGTTGATTTGATTAAAGATGATGAGGATATTATTAGTATTATCTTGTTACCTTATATATGTATTGAAAACAGTCAATTTTGTTTTATGAAGAATCATTGTGTATGATGATATTACTATTTTTGGATGTAATATTGTGAATTTAATTTGGAATAATGATATCAGCGATAAGTGTTGATTTAGTAGTCATAAATGTATATTGAAAATTGTCAATGATTTTTTATGGAGAATTATTATATGTGAGGATACTGCTATTTTTTTATGAATGTCGTCAATTACCCTTAAATTTGTTTACATATATTAAGTTATCAATTATCTTCTTAAATGTGTTATACATGAAAATACTTCCTCATCATCATGGAAGAGAATACTATGTTTTTGGTTGAAATACCCCTTTCTCATAGACTATATAAGACTATAATAAAAGTTATGTACCATGAAGACCATGTTATGCTGGTTTATAACAAGTTGTCCCCTTCATCTAACTTTTGTTACCAAAATTCTCACTGAGTCACGAGAAAAAAGCTCGATTTAACTAGAATTTGACACTCTTATTCACTTTCGGAAACTCATATGGTGGAATGTGATCTATTTATCCTTATCTTTAGCTTTTTCCTAAAAAATAAAATCATACAAAAGCAGGAAAGAGCCATAAAACATGGGGAATCTTTTTCCTAAGCACAAAAGTATCTAAAAAGCGGAAAACGACATTTTTATATGAGAAAACATTATTCACCCAAAAGATTTTTCCCAAATTGAACTAATGAGGAATTTTGGAAATCTTCATATCCTTCACTTTCCTATATATTGGAGTCTTGGCCATTGAGAAAAGGATGGGAATTCTTGTATTGTCACGCTACTGAGATCTATCTTGAGAGGGAGAATTTCGGAGCTAGGATTTGGTGAAGGTGTTGCTGCAACTTCATTTGATGGTTGTAACTTTCCTCCAACTCCTTTATTAATATAGATCTATTGCTTGTCCTTCCATATTCTTCTATTTATTATTTACTTATTATATTTAACTAATGTATGTATGGGATTTTGGTCTATATTTATTTCTTCAGTAATATTTATATGTTTCTGATAGTTTTGATTATTAAGATATTATGTTTTGAAGGTTTCTTTGTCCTATGTCTTATGTGTAGGACCAAGCTTTGGAGCTAGCTACGAGCACTTCCCAGCTACACTGAAAACCCCAACAAGACCTACATGCAAGGACTCACAGAAATTCATTCTCTTTTTCTTAATCTATACTCTACATCTTGATCTATTAAGAATCCTAAGCCTTAGAACAACCTTTCTCTTAATTGGTTTGTCCTAGATTTCAGGGATAAACTGAGAGGGTTTTATGTTCATCTAACCGTGCATTAAATCCTACAATTAAATTATATTTAGAAACTATAATATATTTCACTATGTAATTGAAATTAGTAAAATGAATCCGGGCATCATAAATGGAAATTAAAGTAAAATTCAAAATAAGAAGCCAAAAGTGGATGCAACTATGGATGAAAAATTTGGAGTAGAATTGGATGTTAAACTATCCATCAAAACAAAATGCAAACAATGACACAAAAAGGGTTTTAAAGTAGAATTAAAAAAGGGTGCAACACTAGACACAAAGAATGGAACAAAATAGGGCATACAAAAGGATACCAAATTGGACACAAACAAGGATGCAAAAATGGACACCAAAATGAGGATGCAAAGAATGATGTAAAATTAGGATCGAAATTAGGTGCAAAAAGGGTGTAAGAAAAGACACCAAACAACATGTAAAATGGCACTAAAAAGGGGTGAAACCAAGGATGCCAAAAATGATGCATGACTAGATGAAAATTCAAACAAAAACCTAGGTGCAAAATGAGAAGCAAATATGGACAAAAAATGTGGCAAAAAAAAGGATGCAAATTTGGATGCCAAAAAGGATGCAAAAGTAGACACCAAAAAAGATACAATATTGGACATAAAAAATGGTACAAAAATGGACACAAAAGTAGAAAAAATGGTGCAAAAATGGGCATAAAAATGGCTCAAATTTGGATGCAACATGGATGCAAAATGACATGTAACAAATGATTCAAAACTTGGTGCAAAAAAAAATGCATAAGTAGATGAAAAAAATGGCTCAAAATTGAATGTAACATTAAACACAAAATGGGATGCAAAGGTGGATACAACACATGGTTCAACATAGGATGCAAATTTAGATGCTCAAAAGGATGCAAAATTGGATGCAACAAATGATGCAAAATTAGATGCAAAATATGGTGCAAAATAGGATGCAAAAAAGGGAGACATATAAAACGCAAAAAGGGATGCAAAATTTGGCACTAAATCATATTCAACATATGGTACAAAATTAGATGCAAAAAATGGTGTTAAAAAAGGCAAAAAAAATTGGCACAAAAGTAGATGTAAAAATAATTACAAAATTAGAAGCAAAACATGGCACAAGACTAGATGCAAAAACTCGCATTAATTGGATGCAAAAAAAGGCACTAAATCAGATGCAAAATATGGTGTAGAACTAGATGCAAATTACGACACAAAACTAGAAGCAAAGAATTTCACAAAATAGGAAGCAAAAACAGATACAAAAATAGATGCAAAAAATGGCACAAAACTAGAAGCAAAACCTGTTGTAAAACCAAATGCAAATCTTGGTGCGAAATATGATGGAAGAAATGATGCAAAATTTGGCATAAAAAAGGATGCAAAATTTGGTGCAAAAAAGGATACTTTAAAATTGTGCAATAAAGCCATATTTAGCGTCAGGCTGCTCATCCCAATTGAGAAAAAATGCACTAAAATCTGGTGCTAAATATGGTGCAAATTGCCTGTTTTGTTGTAGTATAATGTCGTTGAACAAAATGTAATTGAAGAGAATGGTCCTCCTCGGAATAATAATAGACTTACATTGAGAGAGAGGTTTATTTTGAAAGCCCAAAGGTGGGCTTCATATTTTTCATATTTCAATCCTCAAAATGGTGAACCAACCATCATCTTCTCAACAAATGTCCCAACTCAATGCTCGTCAGAAAAATCTTTCTAGCAATGACAACCATATTTCTTTAGTTAATGAATGGAAGCCTTCTTGGGACAAATACTTTGTGACCCAAGTTATACATCCTTGGCTATATGATTTATGTTTAAACATGTTGTGAAAACATGTTGAACATATTGAGACGCTGAAAGGAATTCCTGATTCAGCCAAGGAAAAAATTTGTACTTCTTTCTGTGCATTGCGTAAAATGACTCCTTGTCCTAAGGATTATTCATTACAGGGTTTCAAACACATATTTGCATTCCAGACTGCTCTCTTATACCAGAGAAAGATCTTACCAAGCTCATTGCAGAATGTTCAACAACTAATTTAGAGGTACTGCAATTAGGTATGTTTGGACGTGCTTTTTCATATTGTTTACTACAAGATACCTTTGCTTGTTCTTCTACATACTTCCCTTGCTTAACTTGCCTCTCTCTGAAGGGTGCATATCGCCTATCAGATGTTGGATTGAGATTATTTGTTTGGATGGCTCATTTGCTAAGTTTTGTTGATTTCAGTCAATGCTCATTATTATATGTAGTTGGCATGAATACTCTAGCTGACACTTTGGCTCCAGTGATTAAGGAATTGTGTCTCGACTGGTGCCAATAGCTAGAACCCTTCAAGCTTCAGATTGTCTCCCACTGAGGGGGAACACTCTTTAAAAGCATACTTTCATGCATATGAATTTGTGGATTTGGTTGATGAGTCTGATCAAGAAACGGATAGCTTGTTGAGTAAAACTGCAGATAATCTATTCGAATCCTTGAGTGCAGTATCTCGAGAGTCCGTAGATATCACAACTATGCAACAGACAGTCGAAGCAATCAATAATCTTGTAGAAGAGAGTAAAGATCAGGCTGAGGTGATTGAAAATGGAGAAGACTCTATGGAATGGAAGAAGGTAGGGGCAAGGAACACATCTTACAAGTTGTACAAGAGTATAGATTGCACATCTGGTGAATTTAGGGAACTACTAGATGAATTACAAAGCTCATTAGCAGACACTCTTGGTGTTTGCATGCAGAGAGTGGGACCTGCATTGGTGGAGAGCTGCAGCAAATGGGCAATTGATCTGCAAGAAAGGAAACTTGTGGAAGCAGTGTACACAATGGGAAAATGGGAGGGTCAAATGGAGGAGCTAAAAAAGGGAGGATGGAGCATCGCCGCAACAACGACAAACACAAAATTGAGTATGGTATAAGTTAGTTGTATTGGCTTTTTCATATTAATTTAATTTATGTACCTTGTACTTTGTGGGCAAGCTATGCAAGTCTTTCCATGTATAATCTTATTAGTGAAGTGAGTCCTATTACAATGACAGACCCAAATATTGAATTGGGTGCATGTACCTTATACTTTGTGGGTGAGATATATAAGTCTTTCCCTATATAATCTTATTAGTGAAGTGAGTCCTATTACAACGACAGACCTCTATTTTAAGTTTGGCAGGTTTTTTAATTTATTTTCTTGTTAAATTTGTTTATTAATTATTGGAATAATAGGTTTGAACTGTGTAAGAAATATATATATATATATAAACAATTTAAATAGTACAAATGAAAATTTAATAATTTTTTTTACCTCATTCCAAAAAAAATCTCCAAAATATGTCATT
Organism: Pinus taeda; assembly: GCA_000404065.3. NCBI lineage: Eukaryota > Viridiplantae > Streptophyta > Pinopsida > Pinales > Pinaceae > Pinus > Pinus taeda. Next base: position 44,749 of record APFE030286226.1, read on the forward strand.
TTATTTTAAAGATTTGGAGAGTAAATGTGTATATTTTTTAACAGTAATAATATGACACGATATATACAAAAGTTGAAAATACAATTGCAAAAATGAGATTTGCACAATAGATGTGTATTCTTTTCAATATCATTACAGTAACGATATGACACAATATATACAAAAGCTAAAAATACCATTGCATTGAAGTATCACATGTAAATTGTGTCGATATATAAAATATCTTGGAACATTCCAAGGCAGACCTAAATTTTGAATTTAATACTCAGATGAACCACGAAGACCTCTAATATCACATGCAAAACTTTTGTCATCCATTTTATTTCTAAGTCATTCTTCCCTAATTAAGCAATGCCTATTACTGGGAACTTTTATACATCCTGCAAAGAGGGTTCATCCATTTTTTTTCCTATGTCACTGTTTATAAATAATTTGTTTGTAGTTGCAGAATATATTTAATTTGGAAATTAATATAAGTATATTTTATTTTTGAACTTATTATGAAAAAAATCAAATTTATAAAATTACATATATCTTTTTAATTATACTTTAAAATTTGTTTATACTTTGAAAATTTTAATGGTTTTCAAAGCAATTTGCATTTAGAACAATATCTCAATACATAACAAATCTTGAATGAAGATGCATTTACATTGATTATTAACACACCACACCTATTACACATATTATTGAGTAAGTAACAGTATCTCAATACATAACAAATTTGGACTGAAGGTGCATCTACATTATTTATTAACACACCACACATATTACACATATTATTGAGTAAGTTCCGTTAATATGATAGGCATGCTCTAAAATAATAATATAATTATCAACAATTATTAGGTGGATAGCAAGGTTTATCCTCCATTGGATCTTCCATAATATTAGTAGTAGTAGTCAAAGATTAAAGGTTGAGTTTTAAGTCTAAAGCAGTTATGTCTTTTTTACTATTTTAATTAAAAGCATTGATAACAAAAGTGTGGTGTTAATAATGGCATATGAAATGGGTTAATGTTTTTTGGGCATATAATATTGGGCCATTGTACCCTGCAAAGCCTTTTTGCAAATTAAAAATCTTCATTATTAATAGTATTACATGTTTATTTTTTAAACATATAAGTTTAACTTACATGTTAATTTTTTTTATAATTAGTAATAATAATAATAATTTTTCACAGAATTGATTAAGATGTCATTAAAATTTGTGTCTTGCTATTACATGGGAAATTTACAGTATCTTTTTCTTGGTAGAAATTCAAACTTCCTAACTAGTGCTAAAGTAAGACCTGACTATATCAAATTGTCTGCTATTTTGCTAGCAATATACTCAACTAAATTGACCTTACATGAAATGATATTTATAGGGTATTATAAGACATAGGCGATAAAAGACTATTATGTGGCTGGTTTATTAAGGTTCACCCTCTGATCTTCATGGGACCCAACAACCTCTTCAGTCTCTAAGATTCGCGCTTTGAGGTTGTTAATTTGGTCCTAAAGAGTTTCCAATTGACCTTGAAGGGCATCTAATTCATCATTTTGCTTGGAGATCTTTTTGAGGAGGGAGAGATTCTCAACTCAGAGTTGAACTATGGATGACATGTAATCTTGCATCTTCAAATTAATAACCATGAAATGCACATTCATGTCATCTACTTCTTTTTTCTATTGAGTTATGATATCTAGGCTATCACCATTTGGTGAGCGGCTTCCATAGGATACCTGATTTAATAAGGAGTATTGTTGGGGTCAAACAAGGATGCCCCTATTTTTCCTAGTCGTGAAGGTGATTCTACTATGTCGATAGATAACTTGTACAACACTTTAAACCGAGAGGGCTACGATGATGGATCGACTTTCCATGACAACTTTTGGTTATCGTAGTTCTCAACTCAGGTGTGGTTCTTACTATTTATTTCTCAAACTTGGGAACCATATTGTATTCTCATTGCAAACATTTCGTTTTGATATCCAATGAGATGGAAAAAAAATCGGCAAAACCAATTTGAACATGTAAGCCACTCTTTTCTTGATAAAGTTGATGCTCTATTATGGTAAAATGGTTGAAACTTGAAAGTATATATTTCTAGGTTATAAGTCTAGCTCCCTTTTGTTTTGGGTTGGAGTTGAGGAATTTCTCCCACTGGCACTATACCGGTCTTTTAATTGCCTCTTTACCAAACTCCAATAAGCCCGAGTTAACTGAAGTCTGACTCCAATCTTTGGGGAAAGAATCAAATTAGGGTCATTAAGAGATAACTTGGTTGAGAGCGTTGTCGCAATAGTCAGGTTGACTATCAAACTTTAATCTATCTTTAAAAGGACAAAAGAAATTGTTATCCTTGTTTATTTATTTGATTTCATAACTTGGTCTCATCAGATACAGATGACAAACCACCCGTCAATTCCCAAAATCCATGGCATTTTGTTGGTTGTGCAGTAAGACTCAAATAGAGATCGTATCCATTGACACGATCTCTTTCGATTACAAGAACTGGAATGGTTCATGAGGTTTGGAAGTTAGAAAGTTTTTTCCTTTCAAAGTGGTATTGTGCATGCCATAACGTGACATTCATAATGCACCCTAACATGTAACACAAGGAGATAGTTTCTTTCCACATTCCCGACTCCTCCTTTCTGTGTTCCTTTGCATTTCTCCGTACAATTGCTAGTTTAAAATGTTATTATCATGTTGATGTTAAAGGTCATCGTTTAGTTAGCAATAGCACAAGGAGAGGACATCGTCGGCTCGTGTTGGACAAGTTGGGCACTGATTGAAGAAATCATGGGTTCTGAAAAGTGTGATCACGCAAAGGATTGAGTAAATTGGGCGAGCAGCAGCTTGGTGATACTGGATCAGGTTTCCAGGTAATTGTAACCTGACGAGCTTTGAATCAGCTAGCAAAGAGGATGAGGATTTTATGCTATTTTATTACAATGCAATATTGCTATATTCAATGTGCATATTTGTGTCCACATTGATATTTGCCTCTTACTTTAATTTAATTAATAGTATATTCTTAATATTTGAAGTAGGATCAACTATCCAGGTGTTGCAAATTTGAGCTTTGCCCCTTTTAATCCATTGCCAGTCCATAAAACTGTGTGGGACATTGAAATTAAGTGAAGGGTGGGTTAAGGAAATGAAGTTTGACCATAAATATAATGATAAGAAATTCATAAGGAAGAGTTGGCACTGCTTTGTATAAGTGCTCCTGTCAAACTGGGCGAGGCTTCTTTCTGGAGATTAATATCGACCTCAAAGGTGATCAGCTCATTTCCGTTGTAAAATTTAACTTGAATTTCCACATATTCTGCTAAGTTGCAGGAAGCATTATGGTTTTCTCTATCCTTTTTTCCCCTTGGAAAAATCGTAATTTTCATTAGTAGGAAAATTACATGTTGTAGATGTGATGAGCATATGCAAAATATAGTGGTTATGTGCCAGTCCAAAATTTAAGAACCAAATATATGTTCTCCACATAGGGAGACAATCTTTAATACTACTGTATAAAATAAACTTCAAAAAATTTTACTCTACGGAGAGAATATTCATGAGGACATGTACTGAATATATATAAACATAGTAAATATAAACAGAAATAAAACAGTTGAATATCAAATGATTTCAGGCTCCTGTTGAGCCTGATCTGCCTGGTCCATATATGGGCGGTGGTAGTACTGGTATTGTTCACCTCCCCGCTGCTCCTGGATCATCCAGATGTTGCATGCCCTAATCGCTGCCTCTTTGGAAAGTTTGTCAGCGATGGAGTTTCGTTCCTTGTATATATGGTGACAAAGAAAATTGTCAAAATATGTGATGTATATATGCACTTTATCCAATATATGCCGCAATATGAATGCATGACATGTTGTGGTTTGATTAATCCAGTTGCATACAATTTTCGAGTCACCAAATACTTGTAGATTATGACAGTATTTTTCAATTTCAAATTGGATGAGGTATTTGGCAGTGATGAGTTCAACAAAATTGTTTGTATCGTTTCCAAGTCCCATTTGAATATGATAATAATGTGTATCTGAAATCTATAGGATAGCTCCACCTCCATATCCTGTTTCTTGTGTTGATCCATCAAAGTATGCCCAGGGCTGTGAGTGATCGATGGACTCGAAGATGATGTTCCTGGGTGAAGAGGCAGCCACGTCCTCAAGAAGTGAACTGTAATTGGCTATAATTCTAGCCGTGATGGATGGCCAATGTGTGGCGGTGTCCTGGAAAATATAGCAGTTCCTGGCTATCCAGATTTCCCAACTAATGAGAAGGGGGAGGTTTCTAGCTTTAGGTGATGTTACATACAACCACCAATTTTCCCATACTTCCTTGGTAGGCTAACCCCTCTAATTGGTAGGTGAGAGAGTGTGTGAAATAATGGAGCTCCAAAGATCAATTGTAACAGGACAGGAGAGGAAGAGGTGATCCAAAGTTTCAGTGTTGTCCTTACATAGGCACCTTATTTTTTTAATATAGACCACATAAGTAATCTAGTTCGAGGAGGTGCTTTAAGCTTCCACATATCCTTCCACCATGTTTCAATGTGTTGTGGCTTGTGTCTATTGGCCAGTTGTAGATATTCCTCTTTTGTGGAGTACCAACCATTTTTGGCGATGGCCCATGTGATCTCATCTTCCCCTTCTTTTAGTCAAATGTGGGATTCCTTGAGAGCTGCAGTATAGGTGCTCCAAGCTTGGTGCCACTGTAAAGGAAGGAGCAAGCTGTGGGCTGTCTTCCAAGCTTGGTGGAGAAAGGAGTAAGCCCTAAGGTAGCTGATGTGCATTCCCACATCCTATCCAAGGGTCTAGGTTGATTCGAATGGATGTCTCATTAGATATTCTCCAAGTTAGGCCATCTCGGATAAGAGGAATTGACCTCAAAACCGCTTTCCAGATATTTGAGATCCCCAATTTGTTCCAACTTGTTAGTCTCAGCCAGTCTAGCGGCCTTAATGGAGCAATATATTTCGTGACTGTGATTTTGGTCCAGAGACTGTTGGTGGTGATTAATTGCCACCCTAGCTTGGCTGCCAGTGCTGAGGAAAAATCATCCAATTTCTTTATACCCCACCCACCCCATTTCTTTAGGATAGACAGAAGATCCCATCTTGCCCATGCAAATATCCTTCCTATTTGATTACCTTTCCATAGGAATCTGCAATAGAGGTTTTGTAGTCAGTTGAAAATGCCTCATGGGATCCATGCGAGGGACATCCAATATACTGGGGTGGCCTCCAGTACCGCTTTGATGAGCACCAATCTTCCGGCTTTGGAAAGATGTTTATGATAACATATATTGAGTCTTTTCTCAAACTTAGAGATCAACCATATCCAGTCCACAATTTTGTATCCAAGCGATTTCAGTCTGTAACCCAAGTACCGAAGGCCTCCATCTATCTGGGTCAGAGTGAAAGGGAACCTTTGTATCACAAAGTGTATCTTGTGGGGGAGCATTATGATACTGTTATTGTGGAATTAGATTTATTGATGGTCATGCCAGTAGCGGTTTTGAAAAGATTGATGGTGTTTTGGATGGTAGTGAGGTCACCTATCCCTCCATTTAGAAACATTAGTACATCATCCATGAAAAGGAGGTGAGTTATAGCAGAACCCTCCGATATTCTAATTCCCGAGAGTCTGCCTCTATGGTGCATGTCCTTGATCAGTCTGCTTAACCCTTCCATGACTAGGATAAAGAGTAGAGGAGATAGTGGACACCCCTATCTAAGACCTCTTTCAGAGCCAAAGAAGGGTGATGCAGCCCCACTAATCAGGACACTGAAGGATATATTGGTGATGTAGCACATGATCCATTTAATAACTCCCACTAGAAATCCTATCTGAGTAAGAAGCATTCTGAGCTAAAGACTGGAAATCCTATATGAGTAAGAAGCATTCTGAGCTAAAGCCAGCTTACCCTATCGAAGGCTTTCGAGAGATCGGCTTTGAGGATCATTCCTTTGATCTTCCTGGTTTGAATGGAGTGCAGTACTTCCTAGGTAGTGCCTATGGCTTCATGAATTTGACGATCTTGTAGGAAGGCAAATTGTTCGGATGATATGTGGTTGGATAGGATGGGACAGAGGCGATTTGCAATGATTTTGGATATTATTTTGTATAGGCAATTGCAAAGGGAGATGGGTCGAAAATCATTGAAGGATGTTGGACTGTCTAATTTGGGGATGAGGGCAATGAAGGTGAAGTTAATAGCCCCATGCATACGACCAGTCTTCTTGCATTCCTCGATGACCTTGAGCAGGTCATTTCCGAGTATGTCAAAAAAGGCCAGGTAGAACTCTACAAACCATCCATCTGGACTAGGGCCCTTGTCCTTTTTAAACCATTTCAATGTGGCTTCTAGCTCCCCTAAAGTGACCTCTCTGTTAAGCTCCTCAGCTTCCTCATTTTCAATGAACCGAAGGAACAGATGCGCTACTCTAATGACCTCTACTAGGGTAGCATTAGGGGGCGACTGATAGATCGGCTTGAAGTGAGAGGTGGCCAGGGAGGCTAGGGCAGCCAGGTGAGGGAAGGTATCAACCTCTGCTCCTTACTCATTTGTTAGTTTCCATATAGTATTAATGACCCTCCTTCCATTAGTAAATTTGTGGAAAATTTTGGAATTATCATCCCCTTCCTTCAGCCATATAGCTCTGCTCCGCAATCTCCAAGTTTCCTCCTTATCCTTGAGAATGTTTCCTCTTATGGATGTTAATTCAGTGAGCTTATCCCTGAGCTCATTTGAATGGAAGGTGCCTCCACTATTTTCCTCTAGGTTGGATATCTCCAGTTCAATCTCATTTAACCGATGCTCTTTGGCACACCTCTTGTTGTGAGCCCAAATCTTGGATAGCTTCTTCAATTCCTTCAGATTGGCCACGAATCCTTCAGTGATGTTCCCTCCTCTTATCAATGGGTGAGCCTTCCAAAAGTCTTTGACAAGGCAAATGTAGGAGTTATCTTTCAACCATGTAGAGTTGAATTTGAAAGGAGCTCGAGGTTTGCTAATATTCCCACGGATTTCAAGGTAAATTAGCAGATGGTCTAAGAATCCGCCAGATCCCACCCATTGGTGATAAGTGTAACCCTGCTCCATAAATTATTCCTTGATGAGGAATCGGTCCAGTCTCCTGGCAAGGTTGTCCTCCTCGCTTCTTTTGTTCCTACAGGTTAGGGCTAGTTTGGTAGATGGGATATCAATAAGCTTGTGTAGGTCGAGGACCTGCTCAAAGAAACCCGCTAAGGGGTCAGCTTGAGCATGGTGACCCCAAGACTCCGAGTAGCCAAGGGATAAATTTAGGTCTCCTCCTAGAATGATATTATCAAATTGAAAAATGTTGGCTGCCAAAATCCTTTCGCAGAAGTTCTCTCTACGATGGCAGGGCCCATATATATTTATCATTCTAATCTCAGCTCCCAACTCAGTCAAGTATATGTCCACCCCTTTGAACCCTATACCCCCCCCTAAGTGCCCAAAAGATTAATTATGTGAGGGTTGTATCCCAGGGCAATGCCCCCCGAGCATCCATTTACATCAATGGCTTGGAAATGTCATCCTTGGAGCATAGATTCCATTAGACGAGAAAATGATAGCAGCCATACCCAAGGTTTCCTGTAGAAAGACCATACCAATCGGCTCCTTTTGGAGAAGCCTCTTCAGCGTTAGTTTTTTCTCGGGACTAGCAATCCCTCTATAGTTAAAGGAGAGAACCTTCATGGGGGAGACTCTTGAGGAGGGCTCTGCTCTAAGGACCCTATCGAGTGAAAGTTGTTTCCCGAAGGCCACCTCCATTCGCCTTCTGTTTATCTTTTGACAGGGAGGAAGGTCTGCCTCGGGGGAGCTTCGGAGTGGAGGAGGAAGGTGTAAGACCAATGCCAATAGCATCCGACATTGGTGCTCGAGTATGCAATCGGAGATGATATCGATGGGGAGCAGGGTCAGATCCAGGGAATGATACCTTTGGTGGCTCTAGTATGGTCGGGGGTGCAGTCGGTGAGGGAACAGGAATATGAGAAGTGAGGGGGAAAACCGGGTGGCTTAAACAGAGATGAGGATTGTCCAGATTCTGCCTAGGTTCCTTAGAGATTTCCTTATGTGCAGATAAATAAATAAAGGATGTAGAGCAAGGGTTAGGATTGGACATACCCGAAGATAGCGTGACTCCAGCGGCCGCCTTAGACCTGGTCAGTGGAGGTGAAGGTGGCTGAAGGGGTGCATTTCTGCACTTCTTCGATGTCAATGATGCTAGCCTAGATCTGCCTGCGCTAGTGTCCATCATATCGACCGCATCTAAGTGTTCCTCCTATTTCTGTGTTCCCCCCGCTGATGAGGTCTTCCCTTTGTTTCACATCTTTGATTTCATGAGGAGAGGGCAATCCTTGAAGAGGTGTCCAACCTTATGGCAGCATTCTGCAGTGAAAGGGGACCCCCTCATAGCCCAGTATCTGGATCCGGTTATAGTTCCTCCAGCGGAGCGTGACATTTTCTTGTAATCCACCTCTAATGTCCAGGTAAACCAATAGTCTTGCATAGGCCATGACCCCCGTAGAGAGATAGGATTTTTCATAATCTAGGTATGTCCCCAGAGAATTACCAGTTCTTCTGAAGATATCCTTGGTCTAGAAGTGGAGAGGCAGACCAGGAAACCGAACCCATATTGGCCCCGCCCCAAGTTGTTCTTTGTCCGGATCAAACAACGGATTCCATCTCCTTAGCATGACCGGGGCTTGTTTAATGTGCCAGAAGGAGGATAGGACCCAGTTGGTGTGTTCAACTCACGCAAAGCCTAGGGCGAACCAGCCACAAACAAAGGTTTGTACGATAGGCAGGTTACCCAGGTGATGGCCCCAAATTTCCGCAACCCACTATTTGAGTCTTGCTGCGGTGTAGTTCCTGCCCCTAACCCTGCCAACCAGGACCGTCACTGCATATCCATGGTGTCTTAACACTGAAAGTCTTCTTCCCAATCAATGAAGGCTTCCTATGTCCTAGGCTTGACACACCTTTGCTTCTTCTCGTGGCAAGGCTCCGCTTCCTCTGTTCCCTCAAGGGTTTCTTCGAGATTATGGTTTGGAGAGGTAGGGTTAGGGTTAGGGTTTGGAGATAACGGTGCAGAGCCAGAAGGGAAGGTGTTAGGGAGAGGAGGGACAATAGGATAGCTGCCGGAAGGCTGAGCAGACTCCAAGGGTGGGGAAGAGTGAGCAGAAAAGCACAGGGCTTCTCTATGTGGGGACTGAGACGGGTAGTGTGAGGCCACTAGGGGGGAGGATAAGCTGGAAGATCTAGCTGCCTGTTCAGAGCCAGTAATCTTGGAGCCGAAATGATGGGGGATTAGTGTCAGGGGAGGTGCAGTGGAAGCTAGGCAGGTCACAGGTACTTCCAAGAGGTCGATAACGGTGTCGGGTTGTCCCGAGAGTGATGGAAGTGAAGCGATAACTTTAGTGAGCTCCCTGATGAACGGAAAATATGCCTCGTTGTTGGTCTGTTTGCCGAAAATAGAGATACCCTCGAGGGGGTCCTCCAAATAATCTATAAGGTCTCCCTCCATTGATGCTCTAGGGGTTACGCCAAATGCCACCGTAAACCGGAGTAACCAACACTGGCAGAGACCAAACCCTACAACGTTAAATCGAAAATGATAGCTCGAGTCACCATTTTGGGAGGTAAGCAAGAAACGAAGAAACGGGGGTCGTCGGCTGGTCACAAGCAAGCTGCAATGGAAATGGACCTAGTCTACAGCCTAGATCCAAGTGTACTGCGGAGGGCCTACCCCGTGTCAGGGTGTGGTCTCACCAGCTCTATATTCACCATCCTCAAGTGTTCTTTGGTTTTCTATATCTGTATACAAAAGGTTCAAGTTATGCTGAACTCAATCAATATTCCGGTCAATCTATTGCTGGGAAGGGTTTGATAATGACCGATGTAGGATATTGTTCTCCATCAAGTTTAATTATTAGTTTAGTGACATGCCTCAAGCATACAAGAAAAAAACCATACACATTAAAGCTATCAATAACTATTATTAATAATTACACAATGGAAAGTGGAGAATGAACAATCTGATGGTGGCCTCTGATGGGTCATTTCTCTCAATCCTTTTAAGTTTTGTCTCATCTTTTTCCCAGATCTCCATTTCTGAAATTTCGGATCTCAAATTATAGGAATTTTATCACAGACAGACTACTACCATGCTTTATACATAACAAATGATAAGCTAAAATTCTAGGCGGTTCCAATAGACTGTTTTTTATTTTATTTTAGAATGCTTTGAATACGTATTTGGGGTTGTAATCGGCATATTGTATTGTTACGTTCAAATCGAGATTGTTTTGTATTTGATTTCAGAATGATTTGAATGCGTTTTTGGGGATTGCAATACGCACATTGTATATAATTTTACAATGCTTTGAAGGCCCATTTGGGTATTGTAGTCTACCTACTGTATTAGATTTTAAAATGCTCTAAATGTCGATTTGCGTATTGTAATGCTCTTATTCTGTTTGATTTTACGATATTTTGAATGCCTATATTGTATTTCTTTTTGCAATGCTTTGAATGCCCATTCGGGTATTGTAAACCAATTCTTATATGTGTTTTACTATACCTTGAATACTCGTTGGGTATTACAATCTGCTTCGATACGAACCAGACCAGGATAAATATAAATTTCCCTTTTCTAGGATAGTTGAATTAGAGTGTTTTGATTTTTTTATTTAACAGGATATCATAAATGTGTTATTTATTTTACAAGGGATTTGGTTGGGAGTCAAGTTCAGGCAGGTTTGGCGAGTTGGGATGAAATCAATGACCATGGTGCGCCACATATTGCAAAGGAAAAGGAGCTTTACAGGATTTATGGGTTTAGGACTTTGCTGGACTGGTGTGGCGGAACACGCTGGTTGCTCTATTGCAGTACCTAAAATATCATAAAATATTTTTTGAATTAAGAGTTCTGAACACGTGCCTTCTGAAAGTCCTGAGAGGCGGTCTTCCGGGAAATCGCTACGTCGGAAGGTCAAAACAGAACACGATCAAGACCCCGGGTGTCACGCCCCCAAGTCTACGGTGGTCTTTCAACCGTGTCGGCGAGGTGCGGCACCACCGAACACTTTCTTTTTAACAATACTCGTGCACATGGACTACACCTAAATTCACTTTCTCATTACTTAGCTTGTGTTTCGCAACCAAGTAAACATGCAATTATCCTTTATACTTAATGAAGCCCATACTCATTCATTATCCATAGCAATTATAACAAGAACATTAGCAATTGCAACAAGTATAAAGGGGAGGGGCAACTCCCCGTAATGTGAGTCTGCCCAACAGTTTATTAAGAATATCAGTTTTACAATACAAGTGTGTCTGGCCGAACCAAATCTTACACTTAACCGGATATTACAAAGAGAGGCAAATCTGCCTTTACAACAATCTTGTGCACCTCTTGCACGAAGGGCGATGCTCACCCAAGCCACCTAACACCCTTACCCAAGTCCTACACAAAATCTGCACCTTCACCGAACTCCGGGCACACCTTGCCCAACCCTCGACCAATCTCCAAGAATGTCACCAAGCGTGCAATCCTCTAAGAGCAGTGCGCATGAGATATGCGCATCTCTCCTTAACTGCGCACTTGTCACCTTGTCCTTGCGAAGATGTGCGAGTTGCGTTGATGCCAAAAGGAACGCTCACGTCCACGCATATATACCCATGCTCCATGGGCGTTGGTTCCCCAACCGACCTCCCAAAGCATGTTTCGACACCCCTCCATGAACGCCTTTTGAACGTCGGCCTACCCTCCTACCATGGGTCGGCCCACCCTCCAACACTCGTTCCACCGTGGGTCGGCCCACCCTCCAACACTCGTTCCACCGTGGGTATAAATCTCCAACCGTCCACGCATTTTTCACTAAGTGTTGCAACCTGTCACTTATCGTCGCATCCAGCTCGTGAAAACGTCACAGGTTCGTTCACGTGCATGCCCGTCGTGTGCGCCCGCCCGCATGCAGTCGTGCACGCCCACCCGGCGTGTGCACGCCCGGGCGCCCGGCGCCCGCCCGTCGCACATCACCGAGGGCGTTACATCCTCCTCCACCTGAAGTCGTTGTTGTCCTCGACAACATCCTCAAGCATTAATCCATGATGTCAACTCCTCCACATATGGCAAACATCCCTGCAACATATGTAGGACCCATCTCCACCATGTCTCATCTATGTGACCAACTGTCACCAAGATAGTCCATACCAAGGTATGTCATAGATGTCCATGATCATCGACCACCTGCCACAATCTCTCCATGCTGCTCTCCCCATGGAAGGTTGACCCCTCCAACATCAAGCTACATGTCCACTGCAACAATGTGTCAACTCCATCATGTGCATCATCTCCACCATGTGCAAAACTACCCATGATATTTCAACAAGTGTTAACACACCTCAACCATGTGTCAACATCTCATCTCAACAATCGGAAGTCCTCTCAATCCATGGCAATCAACCACCATGTCACAATCTCCACATGCTGCTCCATTGTGGAAGGTTGGCCCCTCCATCTCAAGCTACATGCCTACTGCAACATATAGTGTCGACCTCATCATGTGTCATTCCCATGTGAACTACTGCCATGATACTCCAACACAATGCTAGCACATCATATACATGTTATAGCCCCCATGTCTGAACTAGTTGGGTAGCTAATCCAATCATCACACCCAAACCATGAGAATGCACACCCTCATGCTACCATCAGTTCTTCCTCAAAACATCCTGCCACATCCTGAACTCGATCAAGAATCCATCCTCATAAGTAAACCATGCTCAGGTCCATGAAGTA
>APFE030286229.1:3462-23058 GCA_000404065.3 Pinus taeda
AATATTGTTGTGCCCCTATTGCCCCCATATTGTTATTATTGTGCCCCATAGAATCCCTCTATTGTTATTTTTGTGCCTTTATATTATTATTGTTAGGTCAACTTGGTTATATTGTGACCCCCTAGGCTCCTATATATGGAAAGGAGGTTTTGTCATTTGAATCATCCAAGAATTGTTCGTTTGTGTAATGTTATTAATTTGATTCCAGGAAGTGTTCCTCCAAACATCAGGCCGTACAGATATCCCTATGCCCAAAAGAGTGAAATTGAACGTATGGTTGCAGAAATTCTAGACGCTAGTATAATTCAACCTAGTCAAAGTTCTTTCTCTACTCTAGTAGTATTGGTGCACAAGAAAGATGGATCATGGTGCATGTGTCCAGATTATAAGGAGCTCAACAAGCTAACTTTTAAAGATAAATTTCCCATTCCTGTCATTGATGAATTACTGGATGAATTGCAGGGATCAATTTACTTCACCAAGTTGGATCGTCGTTCAGGGTATCATCAAATCAGAATGAAGATTGAAGACATTCTGAAAATAGCATTTAGAACTCATGAAGGTCATTATGAATTTTTGGTCATGCCTTTTGACCTTACCAATGCACCTTCAACATTTCAAAGTTTGATGAATTCAATTTTCGAACCATCCCTTAGAAAATTTGTGTTAGTATTTTTTGATGATATACTAATCTGGAGCAAGTCTTGGAAGGATCATGTTGAACATGTTGACAGGGTGCTACAACTATTGGAGGAAAAACAATTATATGCAAAAAGATCCAAATGTTTCTTTGGAGTCCAGGAGGTGCAATATTTGGGTCATATTGTATCTCATGAAGGAGTTAAGGTAGACCCTAGCAAAATTAAAGCCATTAAGGAATGGAAAATTCCCACATCTATAAAGCATCTGCGAGGATTTCTTGGGTTGACAGAGTATTATCGCAAGTTTGTTAAGAATTACGGGAGAATAGCAGCACCTCTAACAACATTATTGAAGAAAGATGCATTTTCATGGACTCCGGAAGCAACAAAGGCCTTTGAACATCTTAAAGAGGCAATGTGCCAAGCACCGGTCTTAGCTACACCAGACGTCACAAAAACCTTTATTGTGGAATGTGATGCTTCAGGAAATGGAATTGGTGTTGTTCTAATGCAAGATGAAAGACCCATTGCTTTTGAAATTTGTCCAATCAAGGGAAAGTTTTTAAGCAAAGCTATTTATGAGAAGGAAATGTTGGCAATACTCCATGCACTTAAGGAATGGCGTCCCTACCTAATGGGAAGACACTTCAAGGTAAAAATAGATCATGATAGCCTTAAATACTTTTTAGAACAAAGATGATCCTCTGAAGAGCAACAAAAGTGGGTCACAAAGATGTTGGGTTATGACTTTGAAATCATCTACAAAAAAGGGAAGCAAAATGTGGTGGCAGATGCACTCTCTAGAAAGGATGAGGTGTGGAAGCATTGTTTTGCACCATTTCTATTATCCAACCAGATTGGATAAACGAAGCAAGGGAGGAATGGAAGAATGATAAAGAAGTGTGGGCACTTATTCGAAAGTTACAACAATATTCTAGTACATCTGATACATTTAGCTGGAAAATGATTCATTATGGTACGAAGATCGAGTGTACCTCTGTAAGAATTCCCAACTTATTATATTGATGTACCCATGTAGTGCCCATATTGTTACTATTGTGCCCCATAGAAGCCCACTATTGTTATTATTGTGCCCTTACATTATTATTGTTATGTCGGCTCTGATTATGTTATGACCACTTAGACTCCTATATAGATAAAGGAGGTCTTTTCAATTGTATCATCCAAGAATTGTTCATTTGTATAATGTAAAGGAGGTTTCCACCTCGAAGAGGCTGAATTCTAAGGCCTTGATCTCTCTTTTCTATCTTTTTGTGAGCTAGTTTCATAACATTTGGTATCAGAGCTTTGGATTCTAGGGTTTCACTGCTCCAAACAGGTCATCGTGGCATTTTCACTATAAAAAAAAAATTCTGCGATGTTTCAGAAGCTAAAGAAAAAACCCATTTGAGAAGAAATCACACTGAATCTTGAATCTGAATTTCAGGTCTTTTCGCACTATATTTGCGGAGATATGATCTGAGGACTTTGGTCTTTTTGCAGACTTCTGAATTACATTCCAAACAGGTGACCTAGGGAAAACCATCATAACTTTCTCTCTGAGCATCAGATTGAAATTTCATAAGAAGGTGCAGAAAGAGGATGGATTGTAGTTTCCTGTAGGTCGTTTTCAGAGCCAAAGGTCGAAACAGTAACACATGACACTTCATACAAGTTCGCTCTTCTAGAAAGGTCTATAATCAGGTCATCTTGGGAGATTGTGCATAACTCTTTCTTGGAGAATCCAATTTGGATCAGAATGGTCGCATTGGAAAAATGACACTGAGGGCTACTACACGTCGCAATTTCAGAACTTAAACATCCGAAAGTACAGAGTTACAGTTGTTTCAAGATTGAGCTCTTAAAATCAAGAAAAAGAAAGATGAGGAAGTTTGATGGCAAGGATCCGGTAAGTTGGATACTTCAAATGGAGCAATATTTTGATCAACATGGTCTACCACTATTACAAAAGGTATGTATTACATCTTCATATTTAGAACTGGATCAATTTTTATGGTATGAAGGGATTTGTTCTCGTAAACAACTTGTTATGTGGTCAATTTTCACTAAAGAAATGATAGCACATTATGAGGATACAATGAGCAACACCTTCTTTAGAGCAACACCACAACAATTGGAAAGAGTAAAAGGGCTTTGTGACATAGTGGAAAGCAAAATTATGGAAACTAGGAAGCATACCCTTCACAACTTATAAATGGAAGTGTTCGTTTCTCCTGCTCCACAACCTACAGGGTTAACCCAACAATTGGAAGCAAAAGAGAAAAAGGGATTTTTGTTACAATTGTGATAGCAATGCATAAAGGTCATAAGTGTAAGTGCAGAAAGAAATTATTTTAAATTAGAATATGAAGAGGAGGAAGAAAAGGATCAAGAAATATTCAAAAGAAGAAGATATACGCAGGACCCACCCCAGGAGAAAGAAATTGAATCGACCATTATCTTGTTAAAAGCATTGGCAAGAATTACCATCCTCAAACTGTCAAGATAGAAGGACATTCAAGAAAAAAAATTGCAAGAAGTGAAAATAACATCGAGAATAAGAAGTGAATCCAACCATATCTTGTAAGTTCATTTGGTCGAAATTACCACTCCTCAAACTATCAAGGGTAGGGACATATCAGAAGAAAAAATGTTCAAGAAGTGAAAGATCACATCGAGTGTTCAAGAAATGAATCCGACCATATCTTGTAAAGGATTTGGAAGAATTACCAATCTCAATCTCTAGAGATAGAAGGACATATCAAGAAGAAAAAGGTTCAGGCGTTGGAAAGATTCACATCGAGCATCAACAACAAGTCTCAACTTTTAAAGGAATAACGCCATTCGGCTGCAAAATTAACGAAACAACAGGTAGATCAACATCGTAGTGAAAAATGTTTTGATGTAGGTGATTGGGTATTTTTACTACTACATCTCAAGCAAGCTATTTATGAGAAGGAAATTTTGGCAATACTACATGCACTTAAAAATGGTGACCTTACGGAATGGGAAGACTCTTCAAGGATGAGGATGTGGAAGCATTGTTTTGTGCTATTTCTATTATCCAACCAAATTGGATAAACGAAGCAAGGGATGAATGGAAGAAGGACAAAGAAGTATGGCCACTTATTCGAAAGTTGCAAAAGATATCAATTCAAACAATATTGCTAGAAACTGGAGAGGAAGGAAAAATCATATTGGAACTTGGAGCAGTCACAGAAACAAGAACCCGACAGCTACGAAATCGATCAATTTCAGAGTATCTCATCAGGTGGAAGAACTTACCAGCTAAAGATTCCACATGGGAGGACAATAATTTTATACAGAAGCATCAAGAACTACTCAAGCATTGAGGACAACGCTTATTGAAGGAGAGGGGCATGTTAGGCCCCTATACTACTAGTCTAACCCCTTATTGTTATTGGTAAAACCCACTTATTATATTGATGTACCCATGTACTGCCCATATTGTTACTATTGTGCCCCATAGAAGCCCACTATTTTTATTATTGTGCCCTTACATTATTATTGTTATGTCGGCTCTGATTATGTTATGACCCCTTAGGCTCCTATATATAAAAAGGAGGTCTTTTCATTTGTATCATCCAAGAATTGTTCATTTGTGTAATGTAAAGGGGGTTGCCACCTTGAAGAGGCTTAATTCTAAGGTGTTGATCTCTCTTTTCTATCTTATTGTGAGCTGGTTTCATAACAAATTTCGACTTAGAGCATGTTGGCTGTTTAGCTAGTCTGCAACACCGTTTAGTGCATTGAGTATCTCCGTTCGGAGATCTCACCCTTAGCCCTGAAGGACTTCGAGTGCCTGCTCAGACAAGGTATTTCCAATGGCATTCCAGCAGTAGTTTCATCAGCATTTCAGCAGTAGTTTCATCAGCATTTCAGCAGCGGTTTCATCAGCATCTTTAAGGAACTGCGCAGAACCCCAAGGGGGTGATTTTTGAGGGTCGACCATTTCAAAAAAGATTCCTGGGTTTTTTTGGGTTTTTTGTGTAGAGCCTGATTCCAGAGTTTTAGTCTTTTCTAACGAGGAGATAACCCCCAAATCCTCATTCGATTTCTAGTAGCAATAGTAGCACGACAATTTTCCAACAACTAGGACGCAGATCAGTATGAGGCCATTTCAGGAAGGCTTTCTGGATTTTTCTGGGTTTCTTGAGTAGATCCCGAATCTAGAGTTTCAGCATTTTCTGAGGAGGGGAGCAGCCCCAAATAATCATTTGTTTTCTAGCAGCAACAGCAACACAGCAGTAGCATCCACGCAAAGAGGCCATTCTTGTCATTCTGAGAGTATTTCTTCACTTGCCTTGTGCAAGTCGAGGTGCCATCTGTCTAATCACCTCTTGTACTCATTTGTTGCTCAGTCTAATAAAATGGCTTAGCATTTCTTGTTGCATTTCTTGTGTATCTACTTATATTCCCAGATTATATTATTATATGTTGTTCCACTATTATTTTATCACTTCTGGGTTATTATATCATTTGCACATACTTGGTTGGATTTTTTGCTGGGGTTTGAGGAATATTGTGGGTTAGGGATATTATAGTGGTGTCAGAGCATAGATCTAGCTCAGTCTGTGAAGCTGGCAATCTATGACACCGAGGGGAAAACTATATATCTGTTACAAAGGTTAGAGATACAGAGACACTAGGCATAGGTTGGAGAATACCTATGGAGAGGGAGATTGTGTTCCTGTGGCAGACGTAGAACAAGAGGAACATGTGGTAGATGTAGAACAAAGAGAGCCAGTAGTGGACGCATAGCAGATGGCAGACGAGGATGGCATGAGATTTGCAGATATGCTCCTCAAATCAGTGCAGGATCTGTCGAGGTAGATTGAGGTGATGGAGCAGAGATTCACGGTAATAGAGGCTATACAGTGAGGGAGCCCACGAGTTTTTCAAATCGGTGAGGGATCAGGTGCATCCCATCACTTACCACAGCAATGCGATACTGCGCAGCAAGGAGCCTCACATGTCCCTACATGCTCTACCATGCCCACCTTCTTAGGAGCAGACACAGGGGCCGCAACCCAGTAGGAGGCAGAGCCCAGGCATATGGGCTATTATTTTGCAGAGTACTAGGCCTATCGGTAGGATTTCAGGGAAGCCCTCTCATCCAGAGATTTTGTTCAGCTCCAACAGGATAACGGACCCTGCGATCATCACAGAGGGTACTGGCATTACCATGATGACGACACCCACCGTGCAGTGAGCAAATTCCACTTGCCTACGTTTGATGTCTCATCAAACAGTTTGGCAAAGTCTTGGGTGGAGAAGCTGGACATTTATTTCCATCTTAACCAGATGTTAGAGGCAGAGGCCATCAAGGTGGCAATGTTGCATTTGGATGGCAAGGCCCAGGATTGGTGGTTTCATGGGATGGTTACATTGGGGCACTCCACAGTGACATCATATGCCGAGTTTACCAGGAGACTGATGGAGTGATTTGATCGAAGGGATCCAGAGCAGCATTTCGTTGAGTTGACGAGGCTCAAACAAACAAGGAGCCCAGAGACCTACATTGCATATTTCTTAAGGGTCTCCGTGATGGTGCCAGAACTCTCCACGGTATGGAGGGTCTATATGTATGTTGAGGGGTTAGTAGAGCCACTTCGGGGTCTAGTCCGATCACTAGACCAACTACACTCCAGGACGCTATCAGCAGGACCCGGGACTTACATGATGTCTTACCCAGGACCTGGACACCTTACCCCCAGAGACAGACTTTCCAGTCTAAGGGGAAGGATGTGAGGGTTCCACCTCTAAAGGGGAATCCAGAACGAGTACAGATTGACGATGATGCTAGGAGGGAGTTGAAGAAGAAGCAGTTGTGCTTCACTTGTCAGGAGCCATGGGCACTAGGTCATAGATGTGCTGCTGTTAAAGCACATTTTATTGAGGTCTTCTCCGAGAGCAGTGGAGAAGAGGATGACGAGGAGGATGTGGAGGTAGGAGATAGCCATGCCATAAAGAGACCTTTGCCACCTCCACCATGAGCAATAGGTGGTGCATATTTTGCACCCACCGGAGGGGCCCTTGTAGCGTTGTGGGGAGTTCCCAAGTATCTGACACTACGCGTATGAGGGACAATACGTGGCCAACACATATCAATTTTGGTTGACAGTGGGGCAACCCCACAACTTCATCGATGCCCCGATGGTTGAGCGGAGAAGTATATAGACAAAGATCTTCGATAGGTTTTCAATCTTAGTCCCAGGAGATCAACCATGACGTGTGCTTGTTATATTCCAGAGCTTTCAGTGACGATGGGCACCTACACATTGACTGACCACTTTTTCGTGGTTGATATTCTGGACACCAACATAATACTGGGTGTTCAGTGGCTTATCACTCTAGGGAAGGCCACGACAGATTGGAAGACCCTGGAGATGAAATGGGATGATGAGAAGATAGGGAGGCATGAGAAGATACGGGGACAGCACACATATCCGCCTCAGACTGTCTCGGCTCATCGGATGGAGGCAGTCTTCCTAAAGGGAGACATAGAGTGGGTAGTGGAGCTGTGTGCATCAAAGGCAAGAACTACAGGACAGACGGTACACCTAGAGATACAGTCTATCCTTGATCGGTATGCCATAGTGTTTGGGGGGATTCCACCAGGACAGCCACTAGATCGGGGGTTTGAGCACACCATCGAGCTTGAGTAGGGCATACAAGCCGTGATTACCACCCCCTATAGGCACCCCAAGGCCTATCAGGATGAGATTGAGTGGGCTATCCAGGAGCTTCTTGCATTGCCAGATTTCATGCAGCCATTTGTTTTGGAGTGTGATGCATTGGGAGAGGGTATCGGCTCAATATTGATGCAGGGAGGTCACCCTATAGCATTTGAGAGTCGGAAGCTCCTTCCACATGAAAGGTTGTATTCCATATACGACAAGGAGATGCTAGCCATCATGCATGCATTGGCTAAGTACCGACAGTATTTGGTAGGCAACAGGTTCAGGGTGAGGACTGATCACATCAGCCTCAGGTTCTTTTTGGAGCAGAAGTAGCTACAGGAGAGGTAGTAGTAGTGGATTATTAAGATCAAAGCATATGAATTTGACATTGAGTATGCCAAAGGTAAGAACAACGTGGTAGCAGATGCCCTTTCATTTAGACAAGCCACATCGTCTCTTATGAGCTTGGATACAGATTGGAGGGCTCGACTCTTAGTAGAGTAATCCAAGGATAGATTTTCATGTGAGGTTATGGATGTGCAGGTGGCAGATGACAGGTACAAGCTGGTCGATGAGATCATCTAATACAGGGACTGGATCTTCTTAATTGAGGGGTCTCAGCTCAAGAAGAAGATACTCCAGGCATCACATGATTCCCCATTTGCAAGACATCAGGGTTTTACCAAAACCTACAGGGCCATTAGGGAGAGGTTCACATGGAAGGGCCTCAAGGAGGATGTACTCCAACACATCTGTGAGTGCGATGTTTGCCAGAGGAACAAGAGAGAGATGAGCTATTCCGCAGAATTATTGTAGCCTCTTCCCATTCTAGAGGGGAAATCGGAGAGTATTTCGATGGATTTCATCACAGGCTTGCCCATGGTACAGGGCAAGGATTGTATCCTTGTCATCATTGATCGACTGACAAAGTACGCACATTTCTTTGCCATATCCGCACACTATACAATAGCACATGTGGCCGAGCTGTTCTTCAGGGAGACCTTTAGGCTACATGGTCTTCCTAAGACCATTGTTAGTGACAGGGACAGCCGTTTCATGGGCAGGTTTTGGCAGGAGCTTTTCCGATTGGTGGGGACGAAGTTGACACCGAGTACCAGTTATCACCCACATATGGAGGGACAGACATAGATATTTAACAAGTGGCTAGAGGGCTACTGGCGTAACTATGTCAGTGGGCAGCAGCGAGCATGGCTGAAGTGGCTACATCTGGGGGAGTACTACTACAATACTTCGCATCACATTTCCATTGGTACGTCAGCAATTCTATGCCTTATATGGATATCATCCTTTATCTTTTGTTGATGCTATGTTTTGTGATAGTACGGCTCCTAGAGCCAAGATTTGGATCCGAGAGAGTCAGGATATCCTCGGAGCTCTTAAGGATAACATGGCTACAACGCAGAACCAGCAGAAACTATATGCTGAAAGGGGTCAGGTGGCATTATCACTCAGGTTGTCCCTAAGCCCCTGAAAGGGATATGGCCGAGGTAACCATAAACCAATCTTTGGATTACAAGTTCTAGCCCACCTGTAATCAGAGAGGGCTCTCTCTTAATGATTTTAGCTTTATTGATGATGATTTTAGGCTAGTTATTGGGTTCAAGGGGTTTTGTTTGTGTTTGGGTGGAAGGAGGCTACTTTCAAGTAGAGAGGTAATGCATAGTGTGACAAGTTTCAAACCATTGGGAATGGAGTCATGGAGTAAGACTGTTGGTGTGTTTTCTTGGTCACAAGAGGAAAAAGGGGCAAGGTAGCTACTCACGAAACAATACTTGAGGTAAATGAAGATGGATTGCAGGCTAAGAGATGAGAGGCAACAAAGAATCTCTCAATCAGGTTAGCAGAAGGAAGATGAATGAACCCTACCTAGGAGCAGCTAAGAATTCCTAGATAACAGTCATTCATATGTGAAATAGAGAAAATATGAGCCATAAGGAATCCATATTTATGCCTAAATCAAGAGGAAAACATTAAGAAGCCACAGAAACTGATCATAGAGTGCAGGTAAGAAAATTCTAAACCAAACTTTTGTTATGTGACTTGAGCATATGTGAAATTGAAATAACAGAGGTAAGGAACACTTATTGATTCAGGAAGCAGCACAAGATTTCCCTCATTCACTCTTCAGAGACATTAAAAATACATCAAACAATCCATTCTCCAAGCTTTCAGCAATCTTTGATTAAGTAAAACATATCAGATACAAAGCGAGTCTCTCTTGGAGTGCAGTAACCAGCCATTCCCCCCTTTCTCAATACAGAGGGTCATATATATAGAGAAAATGTCTAAGAAATATTTATTACAGCATATATTAAACAGATTTGAGGGAAATGAGTGCTTTAATTTACCTTATCTTGGAGTAAATGCATGAAATATTTATCTAAGTGCTGCGTTGGGGCATCTGCCTCAAAAATGAGTAGGAATGTGTTCTTTGTTGTTATGTGCTGGCCATTTATCATAAATGCGCATTGGTCTCTGCTCCACTTCTCTTGAGTGGATTTGATGTGCATTAATTGTGATCTGAGAGTCTTAAGTGGCTTCACCACGTTCTTGGACTTTGATGGAGGCTCTTAATGTTCACCTACTTTGATATTGTCAATCTGATACTCTTTCCTGCTTCACTGATACTCTTTGACATGAAATTTGGCTTCATCTCCTCTCATACTCTTTAACTTGTCAATTCACTCCTTTCTGCTTTCTTTCGGGCAAAATAACTACTGCAAACCTGCACTGGATTGAGGCTTTCCATTTTGGCCATTTTTTCTTAGCGATGCGCGATAAGCGCTAAGCACTAATCGTGCATCGAAAACTGCCTCAAATTTTCATTCTGGCCTTCCTAAGCAGCGATTTCACCTTCGCGCACTTTTCTTTCGGCGGATGACGTCAGCATGACGTCAGTGGTAGGACCCAGTACGACGGGTGACGTGGCAGGGTGATGTGACACAGGAAAAATGCCCATCCCCGGACACTAATCATCGATAGGTTCCGAAGGGAACAGACCCGCCCATCGTAGATCTAGGGCACGGGCAATCGGACGGATGGCAGAACAGAGAAGGCGGCGGAAGGATAAGGGATGGGGCATATATATATATATATATATATATATGGCGTGGATTCTCATGAAACACCGATCACCGATATGTGATGGGCAACAGACCATCGGTGATGAACCATATCAGTGGCACACATGTATGTTTGTTTTGTCATAGCAATACGCCGATCGGCGAAATCACTGTCGCCCAAACTAATCGGGGGCACACTTATGTGTTGTTTTGATACACGACTCCCCTCTCGACTGCGATATCACATCAGAGGGGGTCCAATAGAACCCTTTTGCAATTGGAGCATGGCCCAAGGTAAGTGATGCAGGCTTTCATGAACGGAAGTAGAATTTTTGATGTTTGAAGGGATTTTCAAGGTATGGGAAGGGGTCTGAAATGCATGAAAAGATGGTTTGAGGAGGGAAATGAGGGTTCTTGCTGAGTTCCAAATAAACTTAGCAATTCCCAAGTGTATTTATGGTTATATTTCAACCAGGGGAAGAGAATAAGTATATAGGGGAGTTATTAACATAGTTTTAGTAGGGGGAAGGGGAGATAGATAGGGAGTTACATAGTAGAGTTAGCAGTCAACATGACAATGATGAGAAAAAAAAAAGCGCTAAGTATGTAAATCTTAGGCTATCAAGGAGAAGTAGAGTTGTGGGGGAAGTATGGACTTTCCTTGAGTAAAGCAGATCTTTACCAAGGCTACTAATATATGAAGAATGATGAATCTGAGAGGTATCAAGCAGATCTTGACCTCTTTAGGGGAAGTTAGTGAGTGATTTGGGGAAGAGGAAGAAGGGGGGAGTTAGACATGCCTCGCTTGAAGTCCTTTAAATGGAAAAATGCCTCCAACTTGTGATTTAAATAGATATGACACTTTGAAAACATGAAATGGATCACATAGCTTGATTTCTGCAACCACAAAGCTACTTACCCAGCCTACTTACCTAGCATTTTTTCTTCTTTTGGTTTGGGTGCAGCTGAACTAGCAAACCTAGCTTTTCAACTTTTTCTCTTTTTCCTCTTATCTACATCTACCCTTATTTCATTCAGGGGCTCAGATTAGGCTGTTGAGCACCCTTGCTTCTCAAACTATCTAAGAATCTGCCAAGATTAAGCTATTTGGACAGATAATGATTCTCTATATTCTACAACAGGAAACTAAAACCTAGGGAGACCAAGATTAAGCTATTTGGACCTCCTTTTAACTGAAAATTCTTCAAAAATGGAATAGCTCATCAAAATTGGAATACAGCAGTGGCACTTAGGATAGCACACTCTCATGTCATCCTTCCTTGGCATTTTTAAGCAAGTATGGAGCATTGCAGTATGCATAGTATGACATATTTGGCATGTAAAAATGTCGATCATGAAAGATGAATAACCTGCTGCAGCAGGAGGCTAACAGTGGCTCCACTTGGGGATGGCTTTTCCTTGTGAAAGCCAAGAACAACATGCCAGACTGCCTTTACCTTCCATTGTTGCTGTAGATTGAAACTTCTTAGTGCTGACTGTTAGATAATTGAAATTTTGGAGTGAGAACAGCACTTTCCCTCAACTTAATTGCTTGTGAACTGTGAAGCACTGCCTGCTTTCTTCTGCGTGCTCTATCATTCAGACTGTTACACAAAAATGAAACAAAGTGCTGATATATAAAAACATTTATGTACAGAAATAATACCACCGGGTGATTATTAACAAAAGGGATCATGATAATGCTTTAACATACAGCCATTCACAGGGCCCTCTTCAGTTGTGCTGCCATCTATAGATTTTAGGAAATATGTGTTGTTGCCTTGCACAACACTGATGATGAATGGAACTTTCCAAAGAAAGTCGAATTTCGCGTGTTTGCCCTTGTCTTCTCTTCGCAAGTCCCACCTTAGAACTTTGCTGCCAGCATAGAAATCCTCAGCCTTAGCTTTCTTATCAAACATCCTTTTGAGCTTCTCTTGCAAAATTTGAGCTCTGTCAAACACTTTCTCTCTAGTTTGTTGAAGATGAATGGTCTGATTAATTCTTCTTTGAATGTCATTTGGTTCAGCCTGAATCTCCTGTAACAGTTTGATAGAAGGAATGCCCAAAGATGAAGGAAATTTGGCCTCCATGCCATATACTAGCTCATAAGGGCTCATCCCAATGGATCTCTTGGTTGAAAGTCTGTTTGCCCACAGGACATTTGTGAGCTTCGTATGCTAGTTCTTTTTGTTTTCTTCTAGCACTTTATTTATGATGTTGATGAGGCTTTTGTTGGATGATTCGGCCAAGTCGTTACCTTGAGGGTAGTAGGCTGTAGAGTGGCCGAAGGTAACGTGAAATTTATGGCAGAAGTTGATCATCTTTTTGGATTTGAAGGCAGCAGCATTGTCAATGATGATTTTCTCAGGGCAACCAAATTTGGAAAGGATATTGCCCTCAAGGAATTGGATAATAGTGGAGTCATTGGCTTGCCTACATAGAATGGCTTCAATCCACTTGGTGAAATAGTCGGTGGCTGTTAAAATCCACTTGTGCTGGCCTGAAGAAGAGGGATGGATTTATCCAATGAAATCAAGACCCCATTGTTGAAAATGCTTTTCGGTTGAGATGGGCTTAAGGGGTAAAGGCAACAAGTTTCTTTTCCCTTAAAAGATTTGGAATTTATGGCAATAAATTACAATTTTTTTAACATCATCAAACAGGGAAGGCCAATAAAACCCAACCCTTAGGATTTTATCAGCTGTTGATTTCCAGTATAAGTACCCTCCACAATCTCCTGCATGAAATTCCTTGAGGACTTTGTCAGTTTCATCCAAAGTTAAGCAATTAAGCAAAATACCTTCATGATTCTTCCAAAACAGGGCACCATCTAAGACACAAAACTTTGATGCTTTCATCTTTAAAAATCTTTTTTTGGTCCTGGACAATCCTAGGGGATCACACAGGTTTAACAATACAAAGCAAATATCAGCATACCATGGGGATTGTAAAAGGGTTTGACTGATCTGTGGAGTCGCCAGCTCCCATTCATTGTCCAGTTGGTTAATGTCTAAGGCTTGAAAATTTGTTTCGGACATTAGCTTGGCTAAACCCTGTCCCTTTATCAGCTTGGTGGGTTTTATTTCAATTTCATATTAAAGAATGTTGGTAATCCACTTGCCTCTTTTTCCTTCCAGCCCCTCTTGAGTTAATATGTCTTTTACAACAGAGTTTGGGACATAGGCAATCACATGTGAATATAAAATATAAACTCTAAAGTCTGTTATGGCCTTAACAAGAGCATAAGCCTACTTCTCCATGATTTGGTACTTCAAAGGAGCATCTCTAAGGGCTCTGCTGAAGAAATCAATTGGCTTCTCATTTCCCTGGTCATCCTTTTGCAAAAGGACAACAGCTATCGTGTGATCTGAAGCAAAGGAAAAGATGATAAAATCCTTATCAAACTGTGGACTTGTGAGGACAGGCATTTGAGTCAAGGCAGCTTTGATACTCTCAAAGGCTTGCCTGGTTTCAAGAGACCATTTTACCTTCGCATCCTTTTTTAACATGTTTCTTAACAGTCTTATCAGTTCGGCTAAATTTGGGATAAATCTCCTTAGAAAAATGATCTTTCCAAGGAATGCTTGCAACTCTTTTATGTTTCTTGGATAGGAGATTTGGAGGATGGCTTGGATCCTTTCTGGATCAATTCTGATACCGTCTTTTCAAATGATGCGGCCTAGCAACTTACCTTCCTCAAGGCCAAACAAGGACTTCTTGGGGTTCAAGGAAATACCATATTTCCTACATGTCATGAAGATTTGCCTTAAGTGTCTGAGGTGCTCTTGATCAGATTTGGAGAAAGGGGTTAAGTCATCAAGATAGACAACAAGGAAATCATGTATTTCTTTGGCAAATGAAATATCCATTACCCTTTGAAAGGTGGCACCAGCGTTCTTTAGCCTGAAAGGCATTTTAACATACTTAAATGTTCCCCACGGTGTAGTAAAGGCTATCTTGTCTTGGTCATCTGGGTGAACAAGTATTTGATTAAAACCTGAGAATCCATCTAGCAAAGAGATTCTAGATGACCCCACTACTCTTTGTAGGATATGGTCCATTTTGGGCAAAGGATAGTGGTCTTTTAGAGAGACTTTGTTTAAGTTTCTTAGGTCTACACAGTCTGATCTCACCTGATTTTTTTCTTGTGGGAACCAGGTTAGATACCCATTCAGGAAATCTAATGGGTGCTATAATGCCAGCCTCAAACATTCTTTTCACTTCTTTTTCAATCAAAGGGAGAAGGACTGGATTGATTCTCCTTAGTTTTTGTTTGAAGGGCTTTTGATTTTGTTTTAGAGGGATGGTATGTTGAATAACCGAGGTCTCATAGGATTTCAAGTCCTCATAACTCCAAGCAAATACATCTTGGAACTCTTTGAACAAATCCACATACTTTGGTTTTTTATCAGGTGGCAGATTTTTGGACAATTTAATCATTTTGGGCTTCTCTGCTGTCCCTATGTTGTGTTCATCTATCACAGCATTTAACGGCTCCATTTTTGGCTTTTTGGGCACATCATTATTATCAAACATGTCTTCTAATGGAGTGAGGCCAGTAGGAAAAAAGTTATATTTTAGATCAATGAACTCAGCCTTTGCTTTGGCTGTTTCATCTAAATGCATTTGTTTAAGCTCTTCTATGTTTGCATTGTCAAAAACAGTCGGGTTAAATATTTTTTTTGCTGTTGTAGCTGTTACAGCCTGCTGATTTTCATTTGTTTGTTGTTGGGAATTGTACATGGCATCCATGTCAATGTTTGAATTTGAAAACTCATGCTCAAGAGTGAGGAAATTGTTAATCTGAGCATCATTTTCAAACACTTGCCAATCTTTAATATTGTTAGGGACAGCGGGTCTATGTTTTATCTCAGCAGTGAAATGGTGATTTGGCTCAAAGGGAAACTTGCATGTACTAGCAAAAGTGGCTAGGTTGTGTGCATGTATGTTATGGTTTTTAAAATTCTTAACAAGCTTGGATTGGGTGAAGGAATTGAGTATTTTTGTGGCAGCAGTCCTATAAGCTCTCAGCCTATTGTCATTGGTAACAAAGTTGCCTTTCATTTGTTGTTTGATTAAATTGGAGTCACCTAGAATGGAAACTTTTGCAGCCCCAAGAGCCTTGATGAGCTTAAGGCCTAAAAGGAGGGCCTCATACTCTGCCATGTTGTTGGTTCATTTGAAATTCAATCTATAGGCATGACCCTCTGCATGGTTGTTTTGGGTATTATGGATCCATACTCCTGCCCCTGCTCCTAGCTTATTTACTGAACCATTAAACTCCAAATACTATAGGATTTCTTGGTCTTGGCTGGCATTGGGAGTTGAAATCATTATCGGAGTGGGCAATTTTGAATTTTCTGTTTCGGGAGGTTCTTCTTGTGCACTGGTTGCATTGATTGTTTTGCCAGTTTTTTGGGTATGGGTAATCGATTCCTCACTTACACATGCTTCTTGTTCTAAATCCAAAGGCTTATCACCAGTTGGGGGACGATCATCATCATTGAACAAAATAAAGGAATCCATATCAGAATGGATTAAGTAAATGGGAAAGTTTTGGGGCTTTTCCTCACTACTCACCACATACTTCATTAGTATTTCTCTATGCAGTCTCTTTGGTTGCCCAAAGACTGAAATAGTGGCGTAAGAGAGGTCTAATTTAATGGATCCTTGGAGTTTTGCTCCCCAATATCTTGATAAGAGCATCCCATATTTTGGTGGAATGTCAGCAACAACCACGTCCATTAGAATTGTTTTGCTGGGATATTGGACTAAACACACACATAGATCTTTGATTAAGCCTAAACACTTGACCTGACTTGAGTCAAAGGAGAAAAGGTCTTTGTAGTGTCTTTTGACGTCAAGGTTTAGCTTTTCCATTACAGCTTTGGGCATAAGATTGTGTGAGGCCCCTGAATCAAACATAGCATTGTGCAAAACTTTGTCATGTATATGTAGGCTTACATAAAAGGGCAGAACAGCTCCATATGTTGGTTTTCCATTAACCTCAGGACCGAATAACAGCTCAAGTGTATCATCTAAAACATTGACATCATCCTTGATCTCTGGCATCTGAAGTGATCTTTGGATTTGTTGCCTATACACATCATGTTTGGCAAGCTCAGTGAGGGGGATGGAAATCTTAAGTTTACTTATTTCTGCTTCTAAGTTAAATGGTTTATCCAATGGAGTCTTTGTGTTGGCAGTGGCAGATTTTCCCCTTTCAAGTGTATTTTCTTCATTTTCTTCTTGATTATCAGCGTTATGGTGAGTGATACCTGGCGGTATTTCTGTCTTGGGAAGGTTTTGTGGGATACTGTTCAAATCTTCTTTTGAGAGAGAAGATAGCAAAGGCTAATCATTAGAGGGTTGCATGTCTGTTATGTCTTCCATAGTTACTTCCTACAGGTTTGGGACAATCTCATCAGCCGGTTCTGAAATAACAGCCTTGCCTTTAATATTCTTGGGCTGTTTTTTTTCCTTTTGTTTGATGGGCTCAGGCACATCAATTGTTCCAGTTGTTAGCTCCTGCTACAGCAGGTATTCATATTTCATGATTGGCATTTCATAGGCCAAATATGTTGTACTTTTCTTGCTACAATGCTCCATATTTGCTCAAACAGTCTCCATATGAAGAAGGCTACTTCGAGTTCATTCAATTGCCTTCAAATTTTGTAAAGTTTTCCTGGTATCGCTACTGTTAGTTAAAGGGAGGTCCAAACAGTTTAATCTTGGCCTCCCTAGGTTTAAATTTCTTGTTTTAGAATATAGAGATTGTAAGTCTGTCCAAACAGTTTAATCTTGGCAGACTCTTTAGATAGGTAGAGAAATAGAAGAGTCCAACAGTTTAATCTGGCTCTGGAAGAAATAAGGGTAGTATGTAGATAGGAAAGCATCAAAAGAAAATGTATGATGGGTTTGCAAGTCTAAGTGCACCCCCAAGCAAAAGAAGAAAAAATGCTAGGAAAGTAGGCTAGGTAGGTAGTTATGAGGCTATTGAATTGCTGACAAGTTCCAAGTTTGCAGGCATCATATCATGCAGAACATAATCAGCCAAGATTTGTAAGAAAAAAGGCTCAAATGAGGTATAACTAACTTCCCTTCTCTGTTTTCCCCAATTATTAACTAACATCCCAAAAGAGGTCAAGATCTGCTTGACACCTCTTAAGTTCATCATCTTCATCATTCCGCTTGAGTAAAGATCTGCTTTACTCAAAGTTGTTCCATATCTTCTCCCGAAGTGTGGTCCTACCGCCTGTAACAGCCTAAGTCTCCCGAACTTAGCGCTTTCTTATCATCTCCATATTAACCACTAACATTATTATCTAGCTCCCTATGTTTCCCGTCCCCGTATTAATATTAACTAAAAATCCCTTATGTAATATCCCTCCCCTGGTTGAAAAATAACCATATCAGTTCCCGGGAATTGTTCAGTTTATCAGAAACTAAGAAAGAGCCCGACCTCCTAACCACTTCCCAAAATACGATGGACTCCTTCCAAAGTATAAAGTTCCCCCGAGGTAGTCGGACCCCTTCCGAAAAGCTTATATGACCTTCACACTCACTTACTTACCTTTCCCCTCAAAACCGTTTTCGCGTCGCAACCTCGCACTCTCGCATTCATACCAAGCATAGCCCATCTGTCCCCTGCCGATGCGATATTGCGATATCGGCGATCAGTGATCACAAACGTCGAGTGTCCAACCCGTCCACCTTTCCTCTCCGTCGATGCAATATCGCAATATCGCATATCGGCAGTCGCAAGCGCCAAATGCCCAACCTAATGATCCCCCTATTTCCCGCCGACGCGATATCGCGATATCGCATCGGAGTCTCTTCACCATAGTTTATCCAGTACCTCACCACGTCGCGCTGTACCAGGGACCCACGGCTGACGTCATCCGCCGTACAGCCGACGCCATTCTTACGTCAGCAGCCAGAAAAGCCAAAAAAGCCCGAAAATCGCCCAAGCGTGCTAAAGGATCCGTTTTGAAGACAACAGCAGATCAATCATAGAGTTTAAAGTGTATCAGATCAAATCAGCAGGTATCAAGCATGTCAAAGAGTATCAGTCGACCGTGGAAACCATCAATGTAGCGGCAAAGTGTATCAGAGAATATCTTGAGCGGCGGCCCAAGGCAAGAGAAAATTGAATATCTTCCAGCAGATCCACAGAAGGAGAGTGAATTCACTTGAAGCTCTCAAATCGTAATAATTGCACATTCAATTCACACCAAAGCCGAACTATAGCCCCACGGCTCATTCACTTCAGCAGCACCGCATTTGGTCCCCAAGGGCCACCTCATCACCTGTTCCGATTCAGCTGCCCCCAACGCAGTCATAAAAGATTTACTTGCATTTAATTTCAGCAGCATTTAGATTTTCGAAGAGCTCTAAGCCGACCTGTCAAGGTCAATTGTAATGATGTCTTCCTGATATTTTGTTTATAAATACCACCCGAAGCGATATTGTGAAGGGTTGATTGGTTGGTAGTAGTAGTTGTTGGTCAGTTCCCTTTCCAACAATTTCTCTGAGTAAAGACTCACACTGTAACTATCATATTTTTCATAATCAAAGATTGTTGAAAGCATGGATTGTGAAACAACTTGTTGTTTTCTCTTGGCCAAGGAATGATCACGGAATTCCTGTGTCTCTACATGATCCAATAAGTGTTCTTTCTCCTTGTTTATTTTATGTTTTTATCATCTTTCCGCGTTTCTAAGTTGCAGGAAAAAAGAATAGCTTAAGATTTGTTTTGTTACACCTTAAGTTCAATTCCTGCACTTTTCGATGTTTTCTACTGAAACAGTTATGAGCTAGAATTCTTAATTGCTCTGGTTTACCCTGTTTCTTTCATGTATGAGTGCATGTATTTGGAATTCTTAACTACTCCGGGATCCCACTCATCCACTTCTCCCCTTTGTCAGCATGATGAAATGATTCTCTTTTGCCTTTCATCCCTGATATTCATTCCGTACTTTCAGCAGACTGAGTATTGTATCCTGCGTGGCTATCACGCTCCGTATCCCCTTGTGACCAAGAAAATGCTCGCATGCCTCAATCTGTGATTCCATGCCCAATGGTTCAAAACTTATAACACCTTACTGTGCCTCTTTACTCAAGAATCCTACCTTCCTTCCAATCACAGTCAACATTCCCTTGAAG
>APFE030286229.1:25946-49534 GCA_000404065.3 Pinus taeda
CCTTATGTAATATCCCTCCCCTGGTTGAAAAATAACCATATAAGTTCCCGGGAATTGTTCAGTTTATCAGAAACTAAGAAAGAGCCCGACCTCCTAACCACTTCCCAAAATACGATGGACTCCTTCCAAAGTATAAAGTTCCCCCGAGGTAGTCAGACCCCTTCCGAAAATCTTATATGACCTTCACACTCACTTACTTACCTTTCCCCTCAAAACCGTTTTCACGTCGCAACCTCGCACTCTCGCATTCATACCAAGCATAGCCCATCCATCCCTCGCTGATGCGATATTGCGATATCGGTGATCGGCGATCACAAACGCCGAGTGTCCAACCCGTCCACCTTTCCTCTCCGCCGATGCGATATCGCAATATCGCATATCGGCAGTCGCAAGCGCCAAATTCCCAACCTAATGATCCCTCTCTTTCCCGCTGACGCGATATCGCGATATCGCATCGGAGTCTCTTCACCATATTTTATCCAGTACCTCACCACGTCGCGTTGTACGAGGGACCCACGGCTGACGTCATCCGCCATACATCCGACGCCATGCTTACGTCAGCAGCCAGAAAAGCCGAAAAAGCCCGAAAATCGCCCAAGCGTGCCAAAGGATCCGTTTTGAAGATAGCAGTAGATCAATCACAGAGTTTAAAGTGTATCAGATCAAATCAGCAGGTATCAAGCATGTCAAATAGTATCAGTCGACGGCGGAAACCATCAATGTAGCGGCAAAGTGTATCAGAGAATATCTTGAGCGATGGCCCAAGGCAAGAGAAAATTGAATATCTTCCAGCAGATCCACAGAAGGAGAGTGAATTCACTTGAAGCTCTCACTAGTCCTCAGTTTATATTGTTGTGCACCTCATACACAGCAAAATCATAACCTTGTTTGAAGTCAAAAGACTCTCTTGTATGAGTCTGAAATTGATTTACATCATGGTAGTCTTGGTCTTCTTGAGTCAAAAAAATTTGTTGCTCATTTTTCAAATCTATCATGTTCATGTGAGTCTCCTCTATTGGCTCACTGGATGTGGATGCTTCTGTGTAGTTTTCTTGGAAAGGAGGTCTTATATCACGGTCGGGGCTAGACCTACCAACGTTTGTGTTCTGAGTTTTCATTAAATTTGGGTTCCTTATGGTGTTGGGTTGTTGTCCTTCCCATGATGATTTCCTCTCAACGCTCTCCACTCCATCTCCCAACCTGTGCATGCCATTGATAATAGCATCTAGTTTGTGGTCTAAGGCTGAGGGTTCTTCCTTGAAGGTGGTTCTTCTTTTGGTTCTAGCTCTGTTTATTTTGGCAATTAGGTTTGCTTCCACACTAACAACAACATTTTGCGTGTCTGCAAGGCTTTGAGGGGCTCTTTCCCTTAACTAATAAGCCATATCGGTATCAAAACCATCAGGGAATTTATATAAAGCAAGATCAGGTGGAGGCCTAAGGTTCTGTGGGATTGCATTGTAAACATTGTTAAACCTTGCACATTAGTCTAACATAGCCTCCCGAGGGCCTCTTTAATGGTGTCATATTCGGACAGTATGTGCAAGGTGACTTTCTTTTTTTCCCATATATTGATAAATGACTGGTATAAGGCTTCTGGGTCTGCTATGGAGTTGGTTGGGAGTGCTCTAAACCAAGGCCTGACATCACCTATCAAACTTTGGACAAAAATATTCATTCTCATAGCATCATCATTAATCTCATAGCTCTCAAAGTAATCCTGCATTTTCTTTGTATGCTGAAGGGCCGTGCAGGCACTTGTGCCATTAAAATAAGTTATTTTAGTCTGGTAATCCTGAGGCATAGCCCCAGGATTTGCAGGCAGTTGTAAAGGGGCATATCTATTAGCCATATTCACAGGGATAAGTGGAACAATAGGGATAAGTGGAACAACTGGAGCAACTAGGATAATAGGAGTAGTAGTGGTGGTATGAGTAGTGAACTGGGGTGTGGACGAGAGGTGAATGATGAAGTAGGGGATGAACGGAATAGAACTTTGATAGGGGTCGGAACACTGCTTGGCTGAACTTTCTCAGGACTAGAATCAGCTAAATCCTCTCTTCGCTCTAGCTTCCTGAGGTTTCTTGAGATTAAATTTGGATTTTCAAAAGTAGCTGGGGGGCTTTGGGTCCGGATTTGACCTTGTATAACGTAAATTCTTTTTGGGAGCCAGCTTCTAGCTTGTTCTGTTGAGGAGTTGTCTAAGAATATTGGTTAAACAAAAACTTTCTTAAAGGTTAGATTCTTCCACAGCAGAGCTGTCGGACTGGACTTGTGAGATT
Organism: Pinus taeda; assembly: GCA_000404065.3. Lineage (NCBI taxonomy): Eukaryota > Viridiplantae > Streptophyta > Pinopsida > Pinales > Pinaceae > Pinus > Pinus taeda. Next base: position 28,229 of record APFE030286229.1, read on the forward strand.
ATCTGAGGATGTCCCTAGTGGAGTCACCATTATGTTATCACTCATGTTGTCCCTAAGCCCCTGAAAGGGATACAACTGAGGTAACCACAAACAAATCTTTGGATTACAGGTTCTAGCCCACCTGTAATTAGAGAGGGCTCTCTCTTAATGATTTTAGCTTTATTGATGATAATTTTAGGCTAGTTATTGGGTTCAAGGGGTTTTGTTTGTGTTTAGGTGGAAGGAGGTTACTTTCAAGTAGAGAGGCAATGCATAGTGTGACAAGTTTCAAACCATTGGGCATGGAGTCGTGGAGTAAGACTGTTGGTGTGTTTTCTTGGTCACAAGAGGAAAAAGGGGCAATGTAGCTGCTCACGAAACAATACTTGAGGTAAATGAAGATGGATTGCAGGCTAAGAGATGAGAGGCAACAAAGAATCTCTCAATCAGGTTAGCAGAAGGAAGATGAACAAACCCTACCTAGGAGCAGCTAAGAATTCCCAGATAACAGTCATTCATATGTGAAATAGAGCAAATATGAGCCATAAGGAATCCATATTTATTCATAAATCAAGAGGAAAACATTAAGAAGCCACAGAAACTGAGCATAGAGTGTAGGTAAGCAAATTCTAAACCAAACTTTTGTTCTGTGACTTGAGCATATGTGAAATTGAAATAACACAGGTAAGGAACACTTATTGATTCAGGAAGCAGCACAAGATTTCCCTCATTCAGTCTTCAGAGACATTAAAAATACATCAAACAGTCCATTCTCCAAGCTTTCAGCAATCTTTGATTAAGTAAAACATATCAGATACAGAGCGAGTCTCTCTTGGAGTGCAGTAACCAACCATTCCCCCCTTTCTCAATACAGAGGGTCGTATATATAGAGAAAATATCTAAGAAATATTTATTACAGCAGATCTTAAACAAATATGAGGGAAATGAGTGCTTTAATTTATCTTATCTTGGAGTAAATTCATGAAATATTTATCTATGTGCTGCGTTGGGGTAGCTGCCTCAAAAATGAGTAGGAATGTGTTCTTTGTTGTTATGTGCTGGCCATTTATCATAACTGCGTGTTGGTCTCTGCTCCACTGCTCTTGAGTGGCTTTGATGTGCATTAACTGTGATCTGAGAGTCTTAAGTGGCTTCACTGCGTTCTTGGACTTTGATGGAGGCTCTTAATGTTCACCTTCTTTGATATTATCAATCTGATACTCTTTGCCGCTTCACTGATACTCTTTGACATGAAATTTGGCTTCATCTCCTCTCATACTCTTTAACTAGTCAATTCGCTCCTTTCTGCTTTATTTCGGGAAAAATAACTTCTGCAAACCTACACTGGACTGAGGCTTTCCATTTTGGCCATTTTTTCTTAGCGATGCACGATTAGCACTAAGCGCTAATCGTGCATCGAAAACTGCCTCAGATTTTCATTTCGGGCTTCCTAAGCAGTGATTTCGCCTTTGCGCGCTTTTCTTTCGACGGATGACGTCAGCATGACGTCAGCGGTGGGACCCAGTACGGCGAGTGACATGGCAGGGTGACGCGGCAGGGTGACATGGCACAGGAAAAACTTCCATCCCCGGACGCTAATCATCGACAGGTTCAGAAGGGAATAGACCCAACCACCGTAGATCTAGGGCGCAGGCAATCGGACGGATGGTAGAACAAAGAAGGCGGCGAAAGGATAAGGGAGTGGGCCTATATATATATATATATGTGTGTGTGTGTGTGTGTGTGTGTGTGTGTGTGTGTGTGTGTGTGTGTGTGTGTGGCGTGGATTCTCATGAAAAGCCTATCACCAATATGCGATCGACAACAGACCATCGGCGATGAACCATATCGGCGGTGCACATGTATGTTTGTTTTGTCATAGCGATACGCCGATCGGCGAAATCGCTGTCAGCCAAACTAATCGGGGGCACAGTTATGCGTTGTTTTGATACATGACTCCCCTGCCGACTGCGATATCGCATCAGAGGGGGCCCAATAGAACCCTTTTGCAATCAGAGCATGGCCCATGGTAAGTGATGCGGGCTTTTATGATCGGAAGCAGAATTTTTTATGTTTGAAGGGATTTTCAAGGCATGGGAAGGGGTCCGAAATGCATGAAAAGATGGTTTGAGGGGGGAAATGAGGGTTCTTGCTGAGTTTCAAATAAACTTAGTAATTCCCAAGTGTATTTATGGTTATATTTCAACCAGGGGAAGGGAATAAGTATATAGGGGAGTTATTAACATAGTTTTAGTAGGGGGAAAGGGAGATAGATATGGAGTTACATAGTAGAGTTAGCAGTCAACATGACAATGATGAGAAAAAGCGCTAAGTATGTAAATCTTAGGATATCAAGGAGAAGTAAGAGTTGTGGGGGAAGTATGAACTTTCCTTGAGTAAAGCAGATCTTCACCAAGGCTACTAATATGAAGAATGATGAATCTAAGAGGTATCAAGCAGATCTTGACCTCTTTAGGGGAAGTTAGTGAGTGATTTGGGGAAGGGGAAGAAGGGGGGAGTTAGACATGCCTCGCTTGAAGTCCTTTAAATGGAAAACTACCTCTAACTTGTGATCTAAATAGATATGACACTTTGAAAACATGAAATGGATCACATAGCTTGATTTCTGCAACCACAAAGCTACTTACCCAGCCTACTTATCTAGCATTTTTTCTTCTTTTGGTTTGGGTGCAGCTGAACTAGCAAACCCATCTTTTCAACTTTTTCTCTTTGTCCTCCTATCTACATATACCCTTATTTCATCCAGGGGCTCAGGTTAGGCTGTTGAGCACCCTTGCTTCTCTACCTATCTAAGAATCTGCCAAGATTAAGCTGTTTGGACAGATAATGATTCTCTATATTCTACAACAGGAAATTGAAACCTAGGGAGACCAAGATTAAGCTGTTTGGACCTCCTTTTAACTGAAAATTCTTCAAAAATGGAATAGCTCATCAAAATTGGAATACAGTAGTGGCACTTAGGCTAGCACACTCTCATGGAATCCTTCCTCGGCCTTTTTAAGCAAATGAGGAGCATTGCAGTATGCATAGTACGACATATTTGGCATGTAAAAATGTCGATCATGAAAGATGAATAACATGCTGCAGCAGGAGGCTAACAGGTGGAGAGGCTGTTCAAGGTAGGGGAAATGGTCTACCTATGATTACAACCATACTGATAGTTATCGCTGAAGCAGAAGGGGGCTGAGAAGCTCAAGCCCCTTTTTTATGGGCCATACAGGGTGATACACACGTTTGGACAGGTTGCATATGAATTGGAGGTACCCCAAGGCAGCAAGATTCATAAACTTTTTCATGTATCATGCCTGAAGAAGGCATTGGGGCAGCAGGTGACCGTGATAGATGAGCTACCACCCATGGATGATGAGGGGCATTTGGTATTGTAGCCGGAGGCTATCATTGACTCTAGGGAGAGACAGTTGCGGAGCAAGATGGTTTGGGAATTCTTGGTGAGGTGGAAGAATTTGTCGGATGAGGATGCCACTTGGGAGAGTGAGGACATCTTACAGCATCCATCACTTCAGTTTCTTGAGGAAAAGAAACATTTTTCTGGGGGAGACTGTAATATTCCTATTTATCTATGGCTAATTGGAATATTCGATTTTGTTCGATTTTTGCCTTCTTGATTTATTTGTAAATAAAAAAAGTGAGGAAGGGAGAAAATAAATCACTTTAGAATAAAAATTCACTTCCTAGGTAGCACAACATTGTGACGTAAGGGGGAACCAAGGGGGCCAAAGGGGGACGCAAAAATGGGGCCCACAGAGACACATGGAGGGACTGCACAGGAGGGAAGAAACACATGGCAAGAAGGGGATCACGCAGGAGAAAGTGAGCCTAGGATTGTGAGAGGCAGAGGCTATAAAATAGAGAGGAACCCCCTCATTTTGAATCATTCTAGTTATGAGCATTTGTGATAGTCTTTTCGACTTAGAGCACGCTGGCTGTTTAGCTAGTCTGCAGCACTGTTTAATGCATTGACTGTCTTCGTTCGAAGATCTCACCCTTAGCCCCGGGGGACTTTGAGTGCCTGCTCAAGCAAGGTATTTCCATTGGCATTCTAGAAATAGTTTCATCAGCATTTCAGCAGCAGTTTCATCAGCGTCTTTGAGGAACTGTGCAGAACCCCAAGGGGGTGATTTTCGAGGGTTGGCCATTTCAGAAAATCTTTCTGGGTTTTTCTGGGTGTTTCTGGATTTTTTGAGTAGAGTCTGATTCCAATGTTTTGGCCTGTTCTAAGGAGGGGAACATCCCCAAATCCTCATTTGATTTCCAGCAGCACGACAGTTTTCCAGTAGCTGGGACGTAGATCAATGTGAGGCCATTCCAAGAAATATTTCTGGGTTTTTCTGGGTTTCTTGAGAAGAGCCCGAATCCAGAGTTTCAGCTTTTTCCGAGGATGGGAGTAGCCCAAAAGAATCATTTGTTTTCTAGCAACAGTAGTAACACAACAGCAACATCCACGCCATTCTTGTCATTCTGAGAGTATTTCTTCACTTTCCTTGTGCAAGTCGAGGTGCCATCTATCTAATCACCTCTTGTACTCATTTATTGCTCAGTATAATAAAATGGCTTAGCATTTCTTGCTACATTTCTTATGTATCTGCTTATATTCCCAGTTTACATTATTATATGTTGTTCCATTGTTATTTTATCACTTCAGGGTTATTATATCATTTGCACATATTTGATTGGAATTTTTGCTGGGGTTTGAGGAATATTCTGGGTTAGGGATACTACAGCACTATAAACATTTTTCTCGTAATGTCCAGCTGGTTGACAACCCATCTCACCATATCTGTATATGGTAGGATTTTAGGATGGGCAACAATTCTATGAAGAAATGAATTAGCCACATCATTCCATGCGATGTCGTTACTTGGAGGAGAATCATGAACAGTAGTAGTCTCTTTCACAATTATTCTCAAATTTTCATCCTTGAATAGTTTGTATATTATCTTCTAGGAGGAAAAACCTACATCCTGAGTGCATGTAGTATCTATAAACAATGGAGCCATCTCGGACACTTCTTCAGGTGGAAAGATTGGTTCTTGTTATGTTACGAACTTCCTACTTTCCTTGATTATTCTTGACATGGCCTTTAACTTCTCTTTATTAGAATTTACTTGTAAAGAAACAAACCAAGATAAGAAGCAAGAGCTTCAAAGGATGCAAATGGTCTTATTAATTGAATGCGATTTATATGGAAATCCTTTCACATTAACTAAAAAATATTACCAATCAATAAAAGCAGAGAAATTAGAACTACATAGAGTGGTTATTAAATTTCCAAAAGCCTGTTCACGTGATACTGACACTTGTCATTATATCGGAAAATATCTTAGCAACATGTGGTATCGGGTGACATCATATGGCTTAGCAATCTGTGATTTCCGAAAAGTATATAAACACAAGATCAATATTCGCAAAAGATTAGAGTTTAACAGAACACAATATTGGCATCCGTCAATTAATGGAATGCGATATCAGCTCTTGATGGAATGCGATATCGGCTTGGCATTTCGGAATTTGGCGTATCACAATTTCACATCTTTCAATTTTGCAATCAAATTTTTAATTTGGCTTGTGGGTTTATTGCAATATCATAAGTTCGCATTTCATATTTTCATAGATTAGATTTGCGGTTGTCCTTTGAAATCGCTGACACTATGCTTATCATTTAGTAGGACCTACTCTTTTATAGCTATTTCATTAATTCCATGATTCATTTAGAATTGTACTTAATCTTTTAAAACTACAAAAGGATTCCTAAAATATTTTATGACCTTATTCATAAACTCTCTTGTTTTATTAAAAAATCAAAGAGTAAAAATAAAACTTATACTATTTTATTTAAACAAAGAAGGATTATATCCTAAAAATTTTTAAGGTCCCCCATTATTCTCTCTCTTAATTCTAAATATAATGCGGTTGTTGAGTCCCTCAACAATTGGAAACACACTGAACGAAACATTTAATCTCTATAATATTTTAATATTTATCAAGAAATGCCTTAAGAAAGTTTTAAAAGATCGATATAGATAACTTTGAAATGAAATAATTCGTCTCATCATCAAGCTTCTTAAGGCTTGTGATAGATGAAAATAGTTTTTGTGTAAATTAGTAGATGATACGTTGAAAAGAGAAAGTAAAAACTATTAGACGCTTAGCATATTGAATAAAATTATAAGTCGTTATTAGAGCCACTTCTACCATCATACTTTTATAGCCTTGCCAGTGTTACCTTTTAACCAAAATGAGCCAGTATCCCATCTATGTTATAATAACATTCTTTAAAGGTAATGAAGATCCTTTTTTGTTTTTTTTTTATATGTTTTTCTTTAAAGTCATTACCCTCATTTGGTGGCCAAAAAATGATAATTCCATTCACAAGTTGTAATAAAATTGAACAAGCTGACTCGTGATGAGATATCTTGTCTCAACATCTAGTGACTAAGAGCCACTATCTTGGTTTTGTTGCCAATAATGATAATCTCAATCTTATTAGTTTCCTATGATCATGGTAAGCAAGCTCGTGATGAGACCTCTTAATTTTTAAGTTTTTTATATTTTTTAATTACAAGTTATTTCTTTTTTTAAATAAATGGACGGGGAGGTTTCATTTACTCTTTACGAGTCTTGGATGACCTCTTTAAGTAAAATATGCTAAAGGCTTCATAGTAATTTCTACCTTCATAAATATAACTTTTCAAAACCAATTCACAACAAATAGATTTTTTAAAGAGTTTCAAACCAAAATATTTCATAACTAAATGATTATCTTATTTCAAAGCTTTAAAATAGGTTCAATACTTAGATTCCAATTTAAATTTTTTCTTTCTAAATTGTTCCTTAAATAAGTTTCACAATTCAAAAATAAAGAGAAACTTCCAATGCGTTTTTCAAAAGTATAGTACTTTTAAGAATAAAAAGAAATGATATATAAAAATATTTACATAGTGTACAAAAGAACTTATGCTCCTTCAAGAAAAATATTTTTTGAGTATAAGTCCATTAACAGGAAGAACCTCCTTCTTCCCTTGTAAATCTTACAAAATGAAAGTTGATGGACTTATCTTCTCAAAAATATGAAAGGGACCAAGCTAGAGTTTTTGAAATTTTGTATGTTTTCCTTTGTCCTCATGCACTTTATCCCATTTCAAAACTAAGTCTCTGATTTAAATTTTTTTATCTTTGACTAAATTGACATCAAATGAAGCTTTGACTAATTGTTGATGATGAGCATGGACTAGCTTAGCTTTGTTTCTTTCTTCTTCTAGCTTTAGGATTTGAGACGTTCGTAATTGCAAAGTAGAAGAAGGATTTTCTTCAATAAATTGAACTAGGGTTGATGAGGGGATAGCTAGATTTGGAGGTAGGATAACTTCTTTCCCATATACCAAATGAAAACGAGAATTACATATTGAGGTTTTCTTGGTTATTCTATCAACCCATAAAGCAAATATTAAAGATTTTTGCCAATTCTTTTGATTTTGGTCAATCGTTCGTTTGATGATCCTTATAATATTTTTATTAGTGGATTCTGCTAAGCCATTTCCCTGAGGGTAATAATTTGCAGAATACTTAAGTTTAAACCCTCTATTTAAAGCAAATTCAGTCATTGCATTTCCAGAAAAATAAGAAGCATTGTAAAAAATTAGAGCATGAGCAATACCAAACCTAGTAATAATAAATTGATCAATGACTTCAATGATGCTCTCGGAATTGGCTAGCTTCAGAGATCTTAACTCTATCCATTTCGTAAAATAATTTATTGCAGTAAAAATGTACCTATGTTGTTTGGAAGAATGAGGAAAGATCTCTCCTATTATATCCAGTCCCTATTGCTTAAAAGGTTGTTCGATGTTGACTCTTTGCAAGGGCATGGAAGTTTTCCTCTGTCTTCCTTAAGTGGTTTGACAATTTTTGGATCTTCTTACATACATGTGGGTATCATTGAATAAAGTTTGCCAATAATATCCAACATGAAAAGTTTTGTGAGTTTTTGTATCTCCACTATAATGTCTACCTGCTAGTCCATCATGCAGTTCTTGTAAGACCTTTTTTGCTTCAGTTTTTCCAAACATCTTAATAAAACAGAATCACTTTTTTTTCTAAATAATACATCATTGATGAATTGTTATTGATTGGATTTAAATCTCAAAGCTCTATTTTTTGTAGGATCCAGTTCAAGTGGAGCATAACCATTTTTCAAGTAAAATATTAAGTCAGCATATTGAGACCGAGTAATAACATGGAATACCTTTGTGATTTGTTCAATATTTCTTGTTACTTCATATATTCATGTATCATTCATTCCTGTGACTAACTTGCAAAAAACCTTGACCTTTTATAATTTTAGCTCATTTGATTTCTATATCATATTCTTGTAATACAGTCACCCAATTTTCTCTCTTTTCCCCTAACTCCTTTTGAATAAGAAATTACCTGACTGCTGAGAAAGGAACAATAACTTTATAAGAAAAGGTCTAAAATATTTGATAGGTTTATAAACTGTAAATTCTTTCTTTTCTACTCCTGATAATTTAATTCATATTCTTGAAAATTTGAGTTGAAAAAAGCTATAGGAGCTTCAACTTTCTGTTCATTTCGTTGTGTTAAGACTGTTCCATATGATAACTCAGAGGCAAAAGTATACAAAATAAATTGATGAGAAAAATTGGGGGTTGATAGAGAAGGAGCATCAATAACAACTTCTTTGATTGATTTAAATCCTTCTCTTTCATGATCACCCCATTTAAAAACTGAATCTTCTTTTATCATTGTCTGTAATGGTAGGACAATTTTAGAAAACTCAGATCAAATCTCTTAACAAAATTGATTTGGCCAAGAAAATAATGCATTGATTTTTTGGTATGTGGTAATGGAATTTCAAAAATGGTTTTAATTCTTTCTGGATCAATACAAATTCCATGTTTGGATACAATAAAACCGAGGAGTTTACCTTTAGTCGGAGCAAATAATGATTTTTTGGGGTTTAGAGAAATTACATACCTTTTTCACCTTTCAAAGATCGGCTTTAAAGCATGCAAATGATTTTTTTTTCTTTGAATATATGGTAATATCATCAAGGTATACCACAACAGTTTTATTAATCAACCCTTTGAAATCAATGTCCATAGATCTCTGGAATGTAGCTCCTGGATTCATTAATCAAAAAGACATTTTATGATATGCATATGTTCCCCACTTCACTCTGAATGTAGTTTTTAATCTCTCTTCTCGATTAACGGGGCTTTGATTGTACCCTAAAATCCATCTAAAAAAGACATTAAATCAAAACCAACAAATAATTACAAAACTTGCCATTGATGGGAGAGGAAAATTATCCTTTCGACATGCATTATTTAGATTCCTGAAATCAATAAAAATGTGAATATCACCATTTTTCTTTCTAACCAATACAAGATTGGAAAACCATTTAGAATGTATTACTGGAAAGTTGATTTTATCTTTTAAAAGTTTATTCAACTCGCTCTTATTCTGAGTTTCCAAATTTTGATGTATCTTCCTAAGTTTTTGTTGAATGGGTTTAACATCTGATACCATTGGGATGATATGTTGAATGATGGAGGCATCATACATTTTCAGATATTGATAATTCCATGCAAATATATCTTTATATTTATTTAACATATGAATAAATGAATTTCTTTCTTCAGATGAGAGACCAAGGCCTAAGTTAATAGTTTGGGGTTTTGTATACAATCATAGGTTAACTAATTCAAATCTCAAAGTTGAGCTTCGAAGTTTGTAGTTGTTGACCTTTTTAAATCTGCCTTTAAGATCATAAAGATCATCAAGCTTAACTACAGGTTTCGGTAGAGCATTTTCTTCTTTTGCTTTATTCAATTGAGAATCATGTTCATCATCATCAATTACTTGGTCAAGATAAGACTCTTCAGATGTTAAAAAATCTATTATATCTCTATCATCATTGAATACTCGCCAATTCATGACATTATCACAAATGGATGGGCAAAAAATCAAATCTATAGAAAATTTATCTGGACTAAAATATTTACAAGGGATTAATTTGGATGCAACATTGGCCAAAAGGTCAACACTAGCATTTTGTATTCTTGGTATTGGAGAAATATTGAATGCTACAAAATGTGAGGTAATATTTTGAACTAAGGATTGATAATGTCTAAGGCGGTTTGAAACACAATTAATATTGTTTCTGACTTGTTTTATAATGATTTTAGAATCACCAAATGCTTGAAGATATTCAACACCATTTGTCGCTTTATACAATCCTTATACTAATTCTTCATATTCTACAATATGACTAGTAAATTCAAATTCTTGTCTACATGTTAGTAGTGTTTCTCACTAGTAGGGCTTATTAATATACATTGAGCTCCCGTGTCTTCACTAGATTTAGAACCATCAAAATAAAGTGTCCAAAATAAAGAATCATGTTTATTTACAACAATATCTAGAACATTAATACATCAAGTCAAATATGTTTGCTAATAATTTTCAATTTGAGAAGAAACGGAGCTTGCTAAAAAAAGGGAGATTCCTAAGCTATAAAAATTCCAAAGAAAGTTTCTGAAGAATAATTGCCAAGGATGTTATTCATAAAAACTATAGGCTCATTCTCTTCATCCAAATCAGTAATCGAGTGTTTCATTTTATTTTCTCTGTCTACCTGAATCTGACTAGGCTTTTCGTTATAAGGAAGCCAGATATACGACCAATCTGTGGCAAAATAACCATGTAATTTCTAAGACCAATCCCTGCTTAAGTAAAGACCGTAAAATTTAGGAATATAAATAATTGATATATCAATAATCTGAAAAACCCTTGGGTTTGAGGATACTCTTATTAAAAAAAAAAAATTATTCCCCTAACACCTTGAGTTTTGTTCTATCTAATTGCGCAATTTGCACCACAAATCTTTGAGGTGTTATGTTTAGTTTGAGACAAACTGAATATGGCATTATATTTGAAGAAGCACATGATTCTATAAGGAAATTGTGAACATTTTTTTACTGAAAATCTCAAAGGTTAATAAGAAAGGAGGGGCATGAGAAATAGACCGATCTCCAATTAGAATTTAATTTGATGCATCAATCTTATGAGGAGTATCATCTGGAGGCTTTCCTTTTCCTAATGAAGTTTTTGCAGTTGGCAAAGGAGATGTAAGGACAACATTTAATTCTTTGAGAAAAAAATTGATGCTGCTTAAGTTTACTTACCTCATACATGGAAATATCGTCTTTCACTTTCTTCATAGCTTCCACAATATTATACTCTATATCTTTGTCAGAAACAATAAGAGTTTTTGATGTAGAAGGAGAATTGGAAGAGGATGGGATGGATTAGATTTGGGAGGATACTTCTTCGTTGTGTTCTCATCCTTATTGATGTTAGAAAATTATATATTACAGAGAAATGTAACACATAAAATATTGCAGAAATATAAACACAGAAATCGCATAAAACGAGAGAGACACGGATATATGTGGTTCACCCAGTTTGGGCTATGTCCATGGAGAAACAACCAGTCCTTCTTTTATTATATTATCCAGCAAACTAAAGAGATACAACCTGCAGTAGATCCATTGTAGCTCCCCATTCGTCTCAATCTCCTCTCTCTTCCTCACTTAGAATACAGATATACATAGATGCAATACAATTGCCTCATATATAGTGAGGGGTTGCCATCTAGTGAAAAAAACCCTAAATTAAACATAACTTCTACCATCAAATTATCCGCCTAATGAACAACCCAGATTGAATAGAAATTACTAGACTTTTACAAGGAAATTTTACATCTATTTTTAGTTTCGAGGGCGCTACCCCCGAACCCTCGCTGAGGGACTGCTAGCCCCCAGACCCCCCAGCCCCGGGGGATCGGCCCCCCGAACCCCCGCAGGGGGGACAAGTCCCCCCCACACCTTCCCCCTACGTGGAGGGTTGTACAGTCTTCCTGGGGTATAAATCCGGCTGAGACCTTTGAATACAAAATATAATTAGGCTCCACACCCAACAATTGATAGGAGTAAATGGTCTTTGTTTTGCACTTGAAGAAGGTGAATCAATAGATTTTTTACTTCTAGCCTCTACAGGTAAGGATTCTTCTTCCTCCTCATTTTCTGATGTAGTGAGGATTAAATCCCATAATCCATATGCTTCGACTAGCTCTTCTTCTTCTTGGCATTCATTAGCAGATAATGTTGTTTCTTCCTCTTCCTCCTCTTGATCAGATTCAACATCTGATATGACATTAGGAGGTTGAGGGTTTGCTATTTAGGATATCCTAAAAGATCAAAATGGTTTTTTAGAAGACTCAACCACCTATTTTTTTATATCTACCATGTGATTTGACATAGTTTTAAGAACTTTTTGTAGTCCTTCAAGATCAAAAGGATATTTAGGAGCTTTCTTCTTTGGTTCTTCCTTAAAAGTAACTTTCATATATTTCCTCTCTTCTTGAGGAGTTTTCTTATCTAATGCGAGAATATTTTTTTCTATAGTTATTTCATATTATCAACTAAAGTGGCTTTATTAGCCTTGTCTACAACAATTGTAATGTTAGAAGGAAGAATATAAATATACCACTCAATTTGAACATCAACATCAGGTTTATAGGTATATGGAATTTTATTTAATAATTTATTGGAATTGAAATCTTTGATTTTATCATAGGGGTTGGCTTTAATATTGGATAGATCATTGATTAGAGTAGTAGTTGTATGATCATCGCCAAACTTGGTCAAAAATTGTTCTTCAAATATATCCCAACTAGCGATAGATGTTGGTGGTAATGAGAAGTACCACAAACCTGCAGATCCTTGAAGGGTATATGGGAATAATCTCACTACACAATCTTCTTCTACTGCTCCATTTTGATTAATGGAAAGCATGAAATTATGCAGATGTTCTTCAATAGGAAGTCCATCATCAGGATTGACCTTTGGTAACCATGTTTCAGGATGCTTAGGTAGAGGATGGACAGGTGCTTCCATCTGAACAATGCCAGGACTAGTCCATGGTCTAACTGTTGTTAGGTTTTGTTTCCTACCTTCCATTATGGGAATTTGAAAAGAAGTTGTAGTGGTAGAAGAGGCTGACTATGTGGAAGAAGTAGCTCATGTGCTAGCACTACCTGAACTAGTACATGTTGATTAGGAATGAATGATAGGAATGAATGGATCAGTTGGATGGGAAGAAATGATTGAAGCGGATTGAAATAATGGTGTTTTTGGTGGAGATGAAGATAAAATCTCACTAGTGGATGATTGAACCTATGATTTTTGGTTTGTTCTTCAGTGAGAAGGTAAGGGAAACTCAAATGAAGCTATCCAAAATTCCTTACTTTGAGAATGAGTTAAAATATGTGAAGTGGGAAAATATGAGGATATGCTACCTTTAGATAGCTCAAAATTTTGATTCTTTTCTTGGGAAATAGAGATTCCCTCTAATTTTTCAATTAAAGTCTAAAATTTAGGTAACTCCTATAAAGGAGGTTGATTGGTTGTCTTAGGGTGTGTACTACGAGATTTACTTACAATTTTCGGTCTAAGGGTTGGAGATTTCGAGTGAGATCTGGAAGTCAGGGGACATTTTGAGGGTGAATGACTCTTATGATGACCTTTTAATTTGGGATTAGATTTTATTTCCATTCATAGTCAGGGGCCCTCCTTCTGGTGCCAAAAATGTTAAACGCTAGAACTTGACTGGCCCAACATCGGGGAAAACCACCCAGTCGGGAACTTAAAGAAACTTCGTTTCAGTTGAAATTGGAGGGTCCTAAGGGATATAAAGGGATCGATTTCACATTTTAAGGAGATTTACTATAATAACAAAATGAAAAAATGATGAAATTATTTTATAGCTGATGATAAAATTACTGAATAAACTTATTCTATTTATCTCCCATGATAGTACATCTTCACATGTGATTCAAAGAAATATTTCACAAAGTAAATAACGATATAGATCATTCAATACTTTAATGAATAGAAATCGTATGTGATAAACTAAATTAATTAAATAGTTAATTAATTTCGTTGGTTAAAACTCAATCACATAAAAAGATCTCGTTATCTCATACATAATCACAAATCATCCAATCTTGCACATCAATTGTGATAATGATTGATTGTTTTCAAAGAATTTATATAACGAAATAACACATAATAGATTCACTATCTAAATCAAAAATACATAAGGATATCATATAATAGTGCCCGATGCATTATCGCTATGATTATGAAAAAGATAACATTTAGGCTCAGCTTCTTAATTAGATAACTCTGAACCAAACAATAGTGCACCTTCAAAAGCTCTTCTCGAAATCCTAGACCCATTTCTAAATGCATGAAAGGGGTTTAAATAACATATTAATATTACAAAAATAACAAACTTAAAATAAAAATATTCAAAAGAGCTTTAAAAAACTAAGCTAAGATAAAGGACAAATAAATTTGTGATCTGTTGCAATAAGAACTCATGACTATGCTCCAGATTGATTCTTCATCTACTCTCTGAGATTGCATGTGTCTGTGAGTGGATTCAGCTGGGGGGGGATGTATCGGTTGCATACGCATTTGTCCCATAAACACTACATCATTAAGTGTTGGAAGAAATTGTATTGTTGCATTTGAGAGACTCCACCGCACAAGCCACTGACTATGAGGCTTCACCAAAAAATGTCAATACCTTCCACGTTCACTTGTGATAAACTCTGAATATCTTGAAACTTCTTTTTAGACGTTTCTTCCCAAGATTGTTTCAAGTCTGCGACGTCTAGCAAGAAACATCATAGCCATCTCTTACCATTTCATTTTCATATCCTAGTCACCAAATATGATATCCTTTTGTGATTCTCCAATTCGAGGAAGATCAGATGATCTTCCCTTAGCACTGTCTTGCCAAACTATATACTCAGATATTTTCTCGTCAATATCTTCATAAAATGTCCTCAACAAGGGTAATTGATTTACTAAATAATCACTGGTCTTTGAAAATTGATGAATTAAGTCCAATTTGTGATAGAAGATGGCATGTTGCTTTATTAAGAGTATTTCCAATTATGGTTCTTCCTTGTGGACTTCATTTATATCTGTATTTTCTCTCAGCTGGTCTATTCTTTGTTGCAACTGGAGTATTTGTTCATCATTTTCCTTCAGTTCAGGTTCAAATTGTATCTTTAAATCATTAAAGCTGTTTTGAAGCTCAGTAAGATTTGTTTTCCATTATTGCTCAATTGCTTACTTTTCTATTTGAAAAGTTTGTTCCAATTAGGCAGTCCTTTGATCCTTTTCCTTCATTAGAAATTGTATTTATGTAGCTTTGTTGATGGTAGTACTAGCATAAGCTCCTACAAACTGAGATAATCTATTTAATTCTTCGTCCAAGGCTATTTGAGTTCATTTCCAAACGACTTGAAAAAGAGTCTCATTTGTAACTAGCACTTACGACTATTCTAGATTTATGTTCTTCCTCAACATGCTCATTACTGCGTTATGATTTGGACTATAAAAGATGTCCAAAGGTAGGATTTGTTCAATCTTGAGGACTATCTCGGTAGTAGGAAATGCAAGAATTATCTCCATATCATTAAAAACATTTGATTGATTGGCAATCACAACATTAATATTATTCTCGGGATTTTTAGGAATAGTATCCTCTTGGGAATACACAACAATAAACAACGGTGTCCCTGTAGTCTTTGGAACCTACTTTGTCTCTCTGCTGATTGTAACTTTATCTTCTTGTATATCGACCTAGACATCTGTAACCTGAGCTTAATTTGTTGTCAAAACACGATTGAACTCCTCCCATACTTCATCCAATTTGTTCTCCTCTTTGATTTCTCTTGTGTTCTCAACAACTATAGTATTTGTTTCGGAGGCTTGGGAAGTAATTAGAGATTTTGAGGAGGAAGCTTATGCATTTGAAGTTTCTGAATTCTGTTGAAATTTCTTCAACAGGGATTCAGGCAAATGGGTTATTCTTCACTGACGATATTGATTGAATCTAATCAATTCGTCAGGACTTAGATAGCCTGATGCTAATTTCTCTACCATATAATATTCTGAAACCATTTCAAAAAAATCATCGAATTTGTCAGGCTCGTTTAAAAATGGCTTGAGCTTAGCCTGTGTTGTAACAACTTTCGATACACTATGTGGGTCAGATGGTCTATTTAATATGGTTGTGAAATTAAAGGCTCTTAATTGATTAATTTCAATTGAAGAGTGCTTGAAATTTTCTAAGGCATAGGTACAACAAGAAATGCGAAAACATGGCCAGGTGAATTTCTTGTCATCTTTAAGTACTTTAGTTAAGCCCTTACCAACTATTTGATAAGCGATTTCCTTGGCCAACAAATTATCTAGGACAAAAAGGGGAAAAACATGAGGATGGGAAAGGCTACCAAAAACACCAATGCAGGTAAATGTTTCTTCCCCAAACCACTTTCCTATAGGCTTTAGCTCTGATGCAAGAGAATTTAGACCTAGTCAGCAATGTGATGGAATGATCACATGTTGTGACTAACAAAGGGTTGGAAGACAAGAGTTTAGTTAATCTTATTTATTTAAATGTGTGAGTGTTTTTTTATTGTAAAATATGAGAAAAAGGGTATAGTGGCTGATTGATCCTCCCTGTGCGAGATCAGGCCAAGAAGTTAACTTTATTTGGTTTGAATAGGATTTGAGGGATTCAAAAGCTTTGTTTAGGATTTGTTTGAGATAGAGGTGGAGCTGAAGAGATAATTTAGGTGTTGGAAATAATACTGAGAGGGGGGGGTGAATCAGTATTATTAATTTAATAATATTTCGTTTCCATAAACAGATTTACATACGCTACTTCGGTTAATAAAATTTGTGTATATATGCAACTATGTTTACAGCAACCAGCGTACACCTTGTAAACTTATAATTTAGTCAGTTGATCTTTAATCTATGTATTAGAATCATATAAGTAGTAACAGGTACAGTAAAAAAAACAGAGAAGACAATCATACACAAGAACACAAGATATAAGGTGGAAACCCAATGTGGGTGAAAACTACCTGCTGCAATTCGTCTTTATCTTATTTTAATAAGAAACTTCTTTTTACAATATTTTTGTCCTGGTGCAGTCCTATACCAGTACGCAGGCTTCTACCTATAGAAGGCTACAACCTTCTCTTGTTCTCTGGAACCCATATAAAATGCACCACCACTATTGCTTTTTCTATCATCCACGCTTCCTACCCAATCTGCATCTGTGTATGCATGAAGTGTAAGATCTGTGTCCCTAAGATACCATAAGCCAAAATTCTGAGTTCCTTGAAGATATTTAAAGATCCTTTTGACTGCCTGCAGGTGTGATTCCTTTGGATTTGCTTGGAATCTTCCAACTATTCCCACTGCATGCATGATGTCTAGTAGGGTACCTGTTATATAGAGTAGACTACCAATCATGGATCTATAGGTTGGTTGATGTACTACTACCGATTCATCATTTGCACGGAGGATGCATCCTGTTACCATAGGGATACATACTGGTTTAGAATCTTCCATGCTATATTTCTTCAATATATGCTTGCCGTACTTCGTTTGTGATAGAAAGATACCATCTTTATTTTGTTGAACTTGTAAACCAAGAAAATATGTGAGCTCACCAAGCAGAGACATTTCAAATTCTTTCTGCTTTACCAAAGAAAATTTGTGACTCATGGCTTCTTCATTGCTACCAAAAATGATATCATCAACATACACAACAAGTATTAGCAATTTATCATTGTCAATTTTTATATATAGATTGCTATCATTTGATCCTTATAAAAAATCTTGTTGATGAAGGTATTTGTCAAGACGATAATACCAGGCCCTTGGAGCTTGTTTTAGACCATAGAGAGCCTTTATGATTCTGCATACAAGTTTTGGATCATTTCCAAGAATGAATCCGTTTGGTTGCTCAATATATACTTCTTCTTATAGATCTCCATTAAGAAAGGCAGATTTCACATCCATTTGATATACTTTGAACTTCTGAAAGCTAGAAAGAGCAAGGAACATTCTTATGGCTTCAAGTCTAGCAATAGGTGCAAAAGTTTCTTCAAAGTCTATACCTTCTTGTTCAGCATACTCTTTACAAACAAGTCTGGCCTTTCTTCTAATAACTTCTCCATTTTCATTCAGCTTATTTTTGAATATCCATTTGGTTCCTATGAAATTCTTATCATGAGGTCAAGGAACTAATTCCCAACTATTATTCTTTTCAATTTTCTCAAGCTCTTCATTCATAGCCTTGACCCAACATCCATCTTTGCATGCTTTATGTACATTTTGCGGTTCGATGGAGGAAAGCAATGCTAGATAGCTTGAAGCTTCTGTAATCATTATTCTTGTCTACACACCTACCTCTTTCTGTCCCAAATTTTGAGTCTCTAGATGATTTTTCTGAACATATCTAGATGGAGTCTTTTCTTTTGCCGTTATTTTCTCTTCTGGTGCTTCATTGGTTTATTCTTCTTCAACACTAGTTTGATTTGATGTGGAAGGATAATCCTCGTCTTCTTCCCACTCTTCAGTTTTTACCTGCTTTGGATTTTCACCTACTTCATCAACCACAACATCAATACTTTCAACAATTTTCCAAAGTCTTTTATTTTAACACTTGTATCCTTTACTCTGGGAAGAGTAACCAAGAAGAATGCCTTCATCTACTCTAGGTTAAAACTTGCCAATTTTTTCATCAGTCCTTTTGATATAACATTTGCTTCCAAAAACTTTGAAGTATTTTACAGTAGGAGTCTTACCATACCAAAGTTCATGAGGAGTTTGAGTGTTGTTTACCTGAACATTTGTTTTTTTGAAAATAGTGATGGCAACAAATCCAGCTTCACCCCAGAAGGTTGCAGGAGTTTCAAACTCATCTAGCATAGCACAAGCCATTTGTTGAATAGTTCTATTCATCCTTTCTACCACTCCATTTTTCTGAGGAGTCCTTGCAATAGAGAATTCCATTCTTATTCCATGTTCTTCACAGAAGTCGAAGAATTCATCCGAGGTAAATTCCCCTCCTTGATCAAATCTCAGACATTTGATTTTGCAATCTGATTCATTTTCAACCAAAGCTTTGAAGGCTTTGAACTTTTCAAATGCTTTGTATTTATGCTTTGGAAGTCCTATCCAACACATTCTGGAAAAGTCGTCAATGAACAATATAAAATATTCTTCTCCACGAGGTGACATTTTCCTTGATGGACCACATAGATCAATATGGACAAGTTCAAGCGGCTTACTAGCTGATCCTTCTTTCTTAGGGAAATGTGTTCTGGTTTGCTTACCAAATTGACATGATTTTCATATTGTATTTTCTAGAATTCTGATGTTAGGAAGATCACATACAACCTAGAATTTGCATGTTTTCCTTATCTGAGGGAAGCTTATATGCCCCAATCTTCTATGCCATAGCCAGTGTTCATCATTTTTGCTTAGATATCATTGTTGTTTTCCTCCCTTGAGTATGTATTAATTATTTGGATTTCTTATGCCTTTGATCATTGTTTCTCCTGTATCAAGCTCACGAACAACACATCCATTTGATAAAAATACTACCTCATTTCCTTGATCACACATTTGACTAACACTCAATAGATTATGCTCTAACCCATCAACATGCATAACATTCCCAGCTTTGACCTTTACTTTTAAGAGAACAAAGCCTTTACCTTTTATGACTGCAGGGGTGCGATTTCCAAATGAGACCTTCCTTTCCTTTTCTAAGGCACTATATGACTGAAGTTTCTCTTTATCACCTGTCATGTGTTTCAAGCATCCACTATCAATGTACCATTGATTTTCTTGTCCTTCTGCATATAACGCTATATCTTTCGATTTGCGGTTCTTTCTTTTTCCAATTTTTGGGACCCAAGGAATCTTGCTCCTTCTGAGATGTTTGCCGAAATTGACTCCTACATTCAGAGTCTTCATGACTGAAGTTGCTACAGATAGAGCATTCTATTTCATTTTCAAGAACATAAAAGTTATTATAGGTCCTTTTTATGATCCTAGTCACATTCCTTTGATTTCGTGCTTCTCTAGTCATGATGGTCTTGTCAGCAACAAATTGAGCAACTTTGTGTCCAAAGTTATGACATGAAAAACATTGGTCATTAAAGAAATTCCTGCAATTATCGAATCTACTGACCTGATGATTGTAGTTTCCATTGACATTCATTCTTGAAGCAAATTGAGAATGATTTACCTGTGGTTGGTTATAAATTCTGTTCATCCTTGAAGTAGATTGAACCCGATTTACCTAGTGATCTTCTTTAAGCCTCTGTTGACGATTGTCAACCTGTTCATTTCTCCTTGCTGCATCAAGATAGCTTTTGGAGGTTGATGGATTATGTGCTTGACATGGTTCTTTAGTATATCCAAGACCTGTCTTTATCAAAGCAGAATGCTACACTTTGATAATTTCATCTAAACTTTCTAATCCTTTAGAAAACTTAAGATTGATAACTTTTGTTTTCTCAATTTCTTTTCTTAGACCCACAATTTCACATTCTAACGTTTCATTATGTTTTTCCCTTTCAGCAAGTTGGAATGTAAGAGTATCTATAATCATACTCTTTTCCTCTAAACAGATTTTAAGTTTAGAAATTTCTTCATAGAAACCATCTTCATCTAAAGCATCCAAGAAATCATCATCTTCAAAAGCCATTAGAAGTATATAATCATTACTATTTTCATCTTCATCACTATTTGATAAACCATCACTATCTTCATGCATATAGTAGCTCTTCTTATTTACACTTTGTTTTCTATTCCATTTTTCTGATTCCTTACCTTTATCAAGCTTATCTTTGTGAGGACATTTGGCAACATAATGACCTACTCTTCCACAAGAAAAACATTTGAAAGGTAGTTTACCTCTAAATCTTCCAGAACCCCATTGAAGGTTCTTGACAAAGTTTGATTCTTCCTCTCCTTCTGATGTATGTCCTGACTCATTGAGTTCTCCTTTTCTTGAAGATTTGAATGCGACTTCTCTCATATCTGATGGACCCCCTTTTCTCATTTTGAAAGCAGTTAGGATTCCGTGTAGCTGTGACATAGTAATACTCTGAAGATTATGCTTCTCTTCTATGGCAGAAACTTTTGATTCAAACTTAGAAGACAAGGATCTTAGAACCTTTTCAGCTAAAGTAACTTCTTTTATCTCTTCACCCAAGTTTTTAATGCGATTAACAATCTCATCTATACGTAGGAAATAATTAGCTACACTTTCATCATTGTGCATTCTGAGAGTTTCATATTGAATTAT